>CM061532.1:237153816-237461835 GCA_030545055.2 Neoaliturus tenellus | reverse complement strand
GTGGAAGAAGAAGCAGTATACAGGACAACAAGTGAGAGCAAGTGACTTTGGGGGGAATAGTGTGTTTCAAATGGACGAGCGAACTTGGTTAATTTGGACATTGTGTTTTGGGACTTGGAAAGGTTAATTGAAAATAGTGGCAAACATGGGGAACTCTTAATTGGCAGGGAGGACAGAGTATATGAGTAAGTGTAAAGACTGGGGGCTTATGTGTGTGTAAAGACTAGGACTTGTGTGGAATACAGAGCGGGGGATAGATCACTTTGCGGCAATGGACTAGCATGCTGCTTAGTGGTCTATCCCCGCTCAAAGGGTATTATTGGATGGCCTTGACCTATATAAAGGTAGAGGGGGAATAGGTAATAGGAGGGGGAAATTGGTATATATGTAGGACTAATGAATAAAGTATTTAGTCAAGCATTTGTCTAGACACTATCAACAACAACAACAACAATGGAGAGCTTCAGTGTTGAGTTCATCCTCTTGGAAGAAGACATCAACGAAGTGGTGGAACTTATAGAGGATAAGACCAGCCAGGGCACATTGGAACTTGTGAATTGCGAACCGTTGGACAATGCAGCAATCGATAAGATTGCATATTTCATGATGCATTTGTATAACGAACAAACAACCAATATGGAGTTTGTGCAGTACCTTTATCAAAACCAAGTAAATGTGCGAGTGACAATTACTTGGTGGCAGTAATAATAAAGTGTAACATATGGATGTGGACTTGGATGTGGACTTGGACTTGAGTGTGGTCTGCGGAATAGAGCGGGGGATAGATCACTTTGCGGCAATGGACTAGCATGCTGCTTAGTGGTCTATCCCCCGCTCAAAGGGTATCTTTACGTGACCTTGACCCACATAATTTGTATAGTTGGTGGGGGTATAAAAAGGGTAAGCAAATTGGATGGATACAACACTTCCATACCATGGCTCACTTGACAACACCGTGTTCCATCGCAACAGGATTGTCTCTATTCTGGAGGTAATACCTCTAGAAATTATAGAAGTAGAGGACCAACTACCTGCGGTTGATCAAGAAGAGGAGGAGGAAGAAATAATGGATATTGAAACGGACTCTGACGAAGCTGGTTCAACGGACAATGAGGTGGACTTGCACGCCTACGAAACATTAGAGTCGTCATCTGAGTCGGAAATGGAATTCCAATTGGAAATCGAAGAAGAAGAACAAGAACAAGACACTCCCCATCGTCCAATGGATAGGATGTTAGTTGCCAGAAGAATTATGTATTGTCATCGCTGCCTATTCCGTGATGAGGATGATTCCGACTCTGATGGTGATGTTTCACCCTTGTAAAAAGTTTAAACAAAAAGTTAAAAAAGAATGTGAGCGGGGGATAGAGCACTTTGTAGTAAATGATGCTGCTTAGTGCTCTATCCCCCGCTCAAATAATAATTCCAAATGACCTTGACCTATATAAACTTGCTCAAACAGACATCTTTGAAAAAACTTGTACAAATTATTGAATCTAGACCAAATATCATCAATTTATCAAGCCTACTGATAAATGTATTACAAACGGTTGTGTAAAGGCTAATTTAGCACATGAGTGATAACCTGTTTCCATATGACGTCACTTTCCCCACCTATCTGCCTCGGATATAAAGGGTCCCGGTGGAGTGCGCTGCTCATTATTGCGTGGACATTCACAGAGTGTGCATTCAAAGCCAAACTGTTTGAAATGGCTCTTTGCGACATTTGTGGGGAAATCTTTCAAGACGAAGATCTTTTCATCATACACAGAGAATTACATGAAGACGAAGATAGAAAGAAGATATTACCATGGATGAAATAGACTTAGACTCAATTGACCGGTTTTTGGGAGAGCATCAGAAGCAGATGGACTACTACGACAGCTATCTACAGCAATGCAAAGAAGAAGACCTAGTGTGATCCAATTTGCTGGTGCTGGACCATCTACTGCTACAAGACCTATTGAAAAAGAGGACACCGAAGAAGAGGACACCGAAGAAGAGGATATGGAAGAAGAAGAACTGGAAGATGTAAGACAACTGCGCACCACAGCCTTGCCAGGACGAGTTGTAACACATTTCAAAATTAATAACGTTCAATTGGAATTGGAAACATTCATAACCCAGGCTAAGGAACTTGTTGGTCAAACGTTGAGGGAAGAATTACAAAGGCTAAATTTTATTAAATTTGGAATGGTGTTAGAGGCTATGTTTAACAATACTGATGGTGAAACAGCATTGAGAGCATTCATTACCAAAACCGAACCCTTACCTTCACCTCCGACATTGATGATATTATTGAAGAATGCTTGGAGGAACTTATAACCAAACTCCAAGAACATGAAGGAAGAGGATCTGGATGGACTTTGTCATCAATCGAAGGTATGGATGTTAGGGTTCATAAACATGGATATGGTTTAAGAGGTAGTAGTTTTATCCCTCTACCAAGAAAATCCAAAACACTAACTCGTGTAGAAATGTTCAAAATGAGGGTAATGAATGTTTCAAGTATGCAATGTTAACCAAGTATGTTAAAGATCATCCTGAAAGAGTTGGTAGAGAATATTACGAAAATGAACACCGCTACAACTTTCAAGGTCTTACTTACCCAGTTACTTTAAAAGATATTGACAAATTTGAAAAGAAAAATCCTGGCGTTTCAGTGAATGTTTTTGGTCTGGATGATTCAAACAACGTTTATCCTTTGCGGGTAGTAAAGGTTGAGCAAAGAAACCACACGGACTTGCTATTGATAACTAAGGGTGAAATTTCCCATTATGTATGGATAAAGGACTTTGAAGCCTTAGTTGTAAAACAATTGACCAAAGAGTAAATAGGATTACAGTTTGCAAGAGATGTTTCTGCTTTTCTTGGAAAGATTCAAGACGTGGAGGATTGGACTGGTTATTGGAACATAAAAGACTTTGCAACGAGAACTATGAAGTGAAGATTAGTCTGCCACCACCATCTCGAGCGTGTATCCAATTTAACAAGACAGTTCACCAATACCGAATTCCAATAGTGGTCTATGCAGATTTTGAATCAACGTTAGTACCACAGGAGCTGCCGGACGGTGAAGTGACTAGAAGAACAAAATATCAGTTGCATCAGCCCAACAGTTTTTGTTTACTAGTTAAATCAACCTTGTCTAAAAACCAATTGCAAGACTATGGTTTAACATCCACTCCAATACTCTACCGTGGTGAAGAAGCCGCTAAGTATTTTGTAGACCAACTGTACGATATTGCTGGAAAGGTTCAACGCTTGTTCGGTAATATTGTACCTATGGAACCTTTAAACCAAAATCAACAAGAAGAATACAACTTAGCGACAAGATGCTATTTATGCAAGAAGATGTTCAGTGAAGAAAATCCAAAAGTAAGAGATCACGATCACCTGACAGGGATATACAGAGGAGCTGCTTGTAATTCATGCAATATAAATTACAAACTGCCAAACTTTATTCCTGTCGTTTTACACAATCTTAGCGGCTACGACTCCCACTTTATTATCCCGGAGTTAGGAAGAGATGACGGTAAAATTGATGTTCTTGCTACAACATTGGAAAAGTACATCAGCTTTTCAAAAACAGTAGGTAAAATTAAACTTCGCTTCGTAGACTCTTACAGATTTATGGCATCTAGTTTAGCCAAATTGTCAGAGAACCTAAGAAGAGAAGACCTAAAAGAAACCAGAAAAATTGTACCTGAAGATAAATTAGACCTAGTATTACGGAAAGGAGTGTTCCCCTACGATTACATAACTTCTACAGAAAAATTTGAAGAAACCAGTCTACCGCCGATTGAAGCCTTCAACAGCAAATTAAACGAAAGTGAAATCTCCGTTGAAGACTACAATCATGCATGTAATGTTTGGAACCAACTAAACATTCAAACCTTAGGGGAATATTCTGACTTTTATATAAAATTGGACGTAACTCTGCTGTGCGATGTGATGGAAGAATTCAGAAACACCTGCTTCTCCGCCTATGGACTGGACCCTCTACACTCGTACACATCTCCAGGATTAGCATGGCAAGCTATGCTAAAGTCAACCAACTGTCGACTGGAACTTCTAACGGATATTGATATGGTGCTCATGATGGAATCTGGTGTACGGGCGGTTTGACACAAGCTGTAACACGTCATGTCAAAGCCAACAACAAGTACATCCCCGGCTTCGACGAGCAACAACCATCGGTCTACCTTGGCTATTTTGATGCAAACAACCTTTATGGTTGGGCAATGTCAAATCCGCTTCCTACGCTGACTTCAAGTGGATCGACCCGGCCACCATCGGAGACATCTCACAGATTCCAAAGGATGGTCCAAAAGGCTATATTTTGGACTGTGATTTTTGAATACCCGGAGCACCTCATGACCATCACTACGACTTGCCTCTCCTAGCCAAGACTGAAGTTTCACCGACAGGAAGATGGCCAAAATTGATGATGACCTTGGAGAATAAGGATCGCTATGTGGCTCACTACTGGGTAGTTCAACAGGCTCTTGAATTGGGTCTACGTATAGTGAGAATTCATAGAGCAATTGAATTCACCCAGTCTTGTTGGTTGAAACCATATATTGATTCCAACACTGCAAGAAGAGCTGCAGCGACAACAGCATTTGAAAAGGACTTCTATAAATTAATGAACAATGCCATCTTTGGGAAGACCTTGGAGAACAAAAGAAAACACAAAAATGTAAAATTAGTGAGTGATCCTAGGAAATTGGAAAAATTAGTGCAAAAACCAAATTTCGGAACATCCATGATTATAAACGAAAATCTAGTCGCTGTCAGTATGAAGAAAACAACAATAGTCATGGACCGTCCGTTATACATAGGTATGTCGATTTTGGATATAAGTAAAACCCTGATGTATGATTTCCATTATAACAAAATGGTTAAACATTACGGAAGGGAAAACATTGGAGTCGCATACATGGATACGGACGCGGTTTATCTACTGGATAAAGACTTTGGACATGTATGAAGACCTAAGGACTTTTCCATACAAAGAAGATTTCGATTTTTCTGACTATCCGAAAAACCATCCAAATTTTAATGAAAAATATAAAAAAGTAATTGGAAAATTCAAAGATGAAGCAAATGGAATGCCTTTAGAAGAAATAGTGGCGCTGATGGCGAAATTGTATTCATTTAAGATGTACCACGAGAACAACACACCGACAGTGAAGAAAGCAAAAGGAGTGAAGACATCTTATTTGAAAAAACACGTGACATTTGACCACTACAAGACTTGTTTGTTTGAAGATACTACGATATCAGCAACATTCAACAATATCCGAAGCTTCAGCATCAAGTCTACAGTGTCACTGAAATTAAAAAAGCGTTGTCAGCTCGGGATGATAAAAGATACATTATGCCCGACAAAATCCACACTCTTCCTTTTGGCCACTACTCTCTAAACCCTATCAACTAGTAACCTATTCTTCGTCCTTCTACAACTACGACCTTATTCCTTTTTCCTTCCGTAAAAAAATGGGGAACACGGCAAGTCCAACGCCGTGTTCCCATTTTTTACACAAGTTTGGATGACCTTGACCCATATAAATGATGTGAATATTTAAAACAACATTCATTGTGATTATACATGTGATACAACAAACATTGAAACCTGCAATATGAAGGACTTGAAGCAACAAATTGTCAACGAACTTCATAAACCTGCAAGAAGAAAGTTTCCACGAAGAAATACGGTGATAAAAGGAATTAATGATTTATATCAAGCGGATTTAATCGAAATGATTCCTTATAGCAAACAAAATAAAGGATATAAATACATATTGACTGTTATTAACTGTTTTTCAAAAATGGCAGATGCTTTACCACTAAAAGATAAAAGTGGCAAAAGTGTTACAAAAGCAATGGAAACAGCTATACAAAGAGACAAACATACTATTAAACATTTACAAACAGATGATGGAAAAGAATATTTTAATAAGGAATTTGCAAATTTAATGAAAAAACACAATATAAACCATTATTCAACCAATTCAGAAGTAAAAGCCTCAATAATCGAAAGATTCAACAGAACTTTAAAAAGTGCAATGTATAAAATGTTTTCCAACAGAGGATCGCACATATGGATTGATATGTTACCAAAACTTATAAACGATTACAATAACAAATTTCATAGGACTATCGGGATGAAACCAAACCAAGTAACTAGTAAAAATGAAAACCTTGTATTAAAACGTATAAAAACGAATACTAAACCAAAAGTTGAAAAACTAAAGCCTAAAAAATTTAATGTGGGTGATAAAGTGCGAATAAGTAAATATAAAGGTGTATTCAGTAAAAGATACCTGCCAAATTGGACCAATGAGGTTTTTACTGTATTCAAAGTACAACCTACAGTACCTGAGACATATATTTTAAAAGATAATAAAGGACAATTGCTTGAAGGAGGGTTTTATGGACATGAAATGTTAAAATCACAGTAGGCGATGTATATTAGTTGAAAAGGTGTTGCAACGGAAAAAAGATAAGGTCAAAGTACGATGGTTAGGATTTAATAAGACGGAAGATTCTTGGATACCTAAAAAGGATTTGATATAACGATAGAGAATCATTTTAGGTTGAACCATTACAAAGGATGGAGATAGTACCACAAAAAGAGAGTTTTACTATTAATAATATAGATGAACTCACAGTGGATAATTCAGAATTCAATAGTGGGAAGCATGGCAATTTGTTACCAAACACCGTTCGTTGTCTGGTTACCGGACCTTCCAACTGTGGAAAAACTAATGTAGTATTCAATTTGATTACAAACCCTAAAGGATTACGATTTAACAATCTATATGTATTTTCAAAATCACTACAACAACCAAAGTATCAATTATTGGAAAAAATACTGACTAATGTGCCTGAAGTTAAATATTTAAAGTTTAATGCAAGCGAGAGTGTCATGCAGCCACAAGAAGCTAAACCATTCTCCGTGTTTATATTCGACGATGTATCTTGTGAAAACCAAAACACAATAAGGAATTACTTCGCTATGGGTCGACATAACAACATAGATAGCATTTATATTGGCCAAACTTACAGCAAAATACCTAAACAACTCATTAGAGACAATGCAAACATGTTAATTGTATTTAAACAGGACGAAACCAACCTAAAACATATATATTTTTGATCATGTAAATGCGGATATGACATTTGAACGATTTAAAGAGTTGTGTGGGAAAGGCTTGGGCTGAAAAGTATGGGTTCCTAACAATTATGAAGGAACAACCGCTAAACAATGGTCGATACAGGATAGGATTTGATAAATTTATATTAATACATTAAACGTGGTATAACACATTCATTGTTGTACAACACGTCTTGCTACAAACATGGTTAACCAAGAAAAATTAGTAAAAGAAATAAAATCACTTAGTGATTCTATTCGGCTAAAAACAGAGCATTGAAACTAGGTATTAGCGAGAGGGAGAAATTCCTTGAATCTACTTTTAAACCTATTACTGAACCCTTGAAACAATTAAACAAAAAATTTGCTAAACCTGTATTGGAAGGAGATGCGATTGCACCTATTACAAAGTTTGAAAGAGAAAATGTAAAATCAGAAGATTTTAGCGATGAAGACCCGGAATCCTCTACATATAGTGGTTTTACCGGTGGAGAACCCGAAAGAGAGCTAGAATCACCAGACTATAGTGGAATAAGAGAATTATATGAAGTAAAAGCCAAAAGAGGACATGAAGTTGTATCAACTGCTAGTGAAGAGGAAAAAGAAGAAGCAAGGGAAGGTCCGTCAAACATAAGCTTGTTGGGTGAAAACATTCATAACAAAGGACCTTTAGGAAGGAAATACATGATAAAAATGTTAGCTGGAACAAACCCTAATAAAAACTACCATAGTTATGGAGTAAGATTAACAGAAGAGGGTTTAATGGTTGGTAATAGCCCGGTAAACATTGATGAACATGATAATATTATTGTTGGTGATCAAAGATATAAGGGCACAAGAGGATTATTTGAATTATTATTTGAAAATAAGCCTTTAGAATTGTTAGTTAAAGAAAAAGACATGGAAGCATATAAAAAGATTTTGGAACAAACTAATGCATACAGGAGGAAGTATTCAGCTGACCAACCTGTTTTTAGATCAAAGTCTTTAAAATATAGAGAATTTGTATCCAAGTTAATACCAACAACGAGAAGACAACCAATGCCAATAATACCAAGAAAACCTGTAAAACGAAGGTTTGTGTCATCCACTTTGGATATAAGTGCTACAGAACCAAGAAAAAGAAACAAGTCTGTTACAGGTACAGGTTTAATGAAGAAACTGTATAACACAAATGTGATTTATTACAATAATATCAATAAATTGGTTGATAGAATGAAACTAATACATGAAGCTAAAGAAGCGGGTCATACTGGATTGGAAAACGAATGGGTGGCTTTAGTGGATGAACTCCGAAACCGTGGGGTAATCTCATAAAAATGCGTTACTCCCTAGAATACTATTCAGTTGCACTATGAGTGTCGACAAGTTCGGACGTTACTCCTCGGATGGGTTATATTATGCCAATAGTTTAAAAAGAAGTGCTGGTTTACCACAAACACCTGATGGAGATTATGATATGAGTAATAAAAGGTTAAAAAACATAAAAGATCCTACGGATGAAAACGATGCAATAAATCTAAAAATATTAAAGGAAAAGATATCGCCAACATTAAAACTACAAAATAACACATATGACGCAGAAGATCATAGAATTATCAACGTTGGTAAACCAAATCAAAACGGTGATGCGATAAACAAAGGTTATTTGTCATCTGAATTAAAAAATACGTTAAAATTCAATGGGAAAACGTATAGTGCCAACAATAAACGTATATCCAACGTAGATGACCCTAAAGATGCAAAAGACAGCGTAAATAGACGCTATTTACATTCTTTGATACCTGAAAAGACAAAAGATGGATTTTCTTTTTATAAATTTGTTATTAACGATATAGGTTATCCAAAAAATGAAAATGATGCTGTAAATCTCAAATATATAAAAGATCATTGTGTCATACGTGATGTGGGAGTTATCGATTGTCTTGGCAATTGTTTGGCGAATGTAAAAGATGGTTCAGCACCATCTGATGGTGCAACAGTGGGTCAAATGAAAGAGACTTTAAAACAAGAAACAACTGGATTTGCAAAACGAGATGAAGTATTATTAAAGCAAGGGGATGACTTTATTCAAGGTAATGAAAAATTTCGTTTATTGACATACAAAAACGCTTATTGGGATTGCAGGCATGGAAGGTTATCAAATGTGTCATGGGGTCATGCTGATAGAGACGCGGCTGCCTTAGGACAAACAGTACATCTAGATCCAAATAATTACTATGCGTTTTTTATATGTAGTAATAAAAAATTAAAAAACATGGCGCAAGGAAGAGAAGCAAATGATGCTGCAACTGTAGGACAGACTATCACATTATCACAAATGGATAGCAAAGTGTATACTTGTAATAATAAACGTATAACAGACCTTAAAGACCCTGAACATGTGGATAATGCTGTCACTGTTAATTTTCTTGTAAAAGTTTTAGGAAATGCATTATTTGATGTATACAATCATATTGGTATTGGTTCAGGTCGTACTCCTTTGTTGGAATCTGAGAGAGGTACTTGGATTAAACGGGAAATTGTTCAAAACTATTTTATCAACCCTCGTACAAAAAAGTTTAGATCATCGGATTGGGGTGATTTTGATATTTAATAAAAGAACACAATAAACGACTTCATTTATGTCCAACTTGTCATAGAGGTAACACATAAGTTGTACATTGCGATTATAAAAGGACAATAATGACGTTCCAGTACATCAGTCCATATAGAGACACTGTAAGGAGAGGAGGTGGGATCACGTCCACAGCGGTTTCTCTGTTAAGTAAAGCTTTAAAACGAATTCCAGTAGGATCCATAGTAAATAGAGCAATAGACGCATTACCATACGAATTTCATATACCGGGAGGTTATCAGTATTGCGGACCAGGAACTAAATTGAAAAAACGACTGGAAAGAGGCGATCCTGGCATAAACAAGTTAGATCAGGCTTGTAAAGAACACGATATCGCATATTCCACGTTTGCCGATTCAAAAAATAGATCAATAGCTGACAAAAAGCTTGCGGACATAGCTTGGCAACGAGTAAAATCAAGTGACGCTAGCATAGCAGAAAAAGCAGCAGCTTTAGCAGTAACAGCAGGTATGAAGGCTAAAACAGCAGTAGGAGGTGGAAGAAGGAGGAGAAGGAGAGTAAAAAGGAGGTCAACCACAAGAAAACATGGAGGAAATATAAAAAGAAGACGACGATCTACAAGAAAAGGCAGGAAGAAGCCCACCGTGTGGTCAATGGTAAAAAACGGGGCAGGTCTTTACCTAAGACCTTATCGTGCATATTAAATGAAAAAAATCAATTGGTCATACCACATAAAGCATTAACCAATATTGAATTATTTAAATATATTTCCTGTTTAAAAATACCATTTTTCCGCGGTGTGTTTATGAAAGACAGTTTACCAAAGAAAATGTGGCAAAATGAGACTGGAATTGTAAATTTGGATAATACTGAAGGGCCTGGCACCCATTGGGTTTGTTATAAGAAACTAAATAACAATGTATATTATTTTGATAGTTTCGGTAATTTGCCACCACCAAAAGAACTTCAAAATTACTTTAAATCTGCTAAAAACATATATTATAACTATAAAAGAGAACAACCTGATAATACTTCAATATGCGGCCATTTATGTTTGGAATTTCTAGCTAAAAGTATCAGTCACTATTGAGATGTCTTCCTATACGGTATCATTAACAGGAAAATCGTCCACTTTACGAAGTATCCTTTTTCCAGCGTTACGCTTGCAAAAAGGAAGGTTTTGGGAGGCGGCACTATTGGATTTTACAACTTACAACTCTATCCCCAATGTTACGGAAGGTAAAAATAACGTATTGCATTATTATAAGGGAAAGGATGCCAGTGGAAAATTTACAGACTTACAAGAGTGCAGGTTACCCACAGGTTCTTATGAAATTGATCATATAAATGAATTTTTGCAAACTAAAATGGGAAAAGACAATATAACATTAAAAGGTAATAACAATACGATGAAAGCTGAAATTACTTCCAAATATTATATAGATTTCACTCAACCAAACTCAATTGGTGATTTATTAGGATTTTCCAACGATGAGCCTGTTTTAGAACCAGATGTAACACATTCCGGTAAGAAAACAGTAACAATATTAAAAGTCAATAGTATAGACATAACTTGTAACATTATACAAGGTGCTTACAGGGATGGGGCTAACACCCACATCATACATACTTTTTACCCAAGTGTACCACCTGGATTTAAAATTGTTGAAAAGCCACAAAACCTGGTATATCTACCGTTGAACACCACTTTCATTTCAGACATCGTGTTGAGCGTATTGGATCAAGACGGTAACTTGGTAGACTTCAGAGAAGAGCCTATTACGATTAGATTACATTTAAAATCGACACTTTAATACAAAACCATGGGTTTAACATTTAAAAGCGAACAACCTACGGGAAACCGCATTAGTAGCTCTTCAGCTGTGGAGGAGTTAACACGCGAGAACATTCGTTTCTTAGAGAGAATTGGATTAAAATTAACCGAGTATGGATATACTGGATATAGCGCAGGGTCCAACATTCGACGAAACCCTATGGGAAAAAGAATATCACACCCACAACCCTTACACTTCATCGAAATTAAACAATAACGATGAAATTCGTATTCCCATACAAAATCAAGACATTTACACACTACCATGTGAAAGTTACTTATATATTGAAGGACAAGTTACTAAAAAGGACGGTACTACTGTTGGTACAACAGTTCCATTTATAAATAATCCTATGGCTTTCCTATTTGATGAAATTAGATATGAAATATCAGGTGTAACAGTTGATTCCACTAAAAAAGTAGGTATTACGACAACTTTAAAAGGATTAACATCTATAACACCCAATGAAACCAATTTACTTAAACCTGCCGGATGGGTATTACCTACAATTGACACGATCACTCCAAATCCAAATGGATATTTTGATTTTCATATTCCATTACGTTTGCTGCTTGGTTTTGCTGAAGATTATAGGAAAATAATATTAAACGTTAAACAAGAATTAGTTTTGTTGAGATCTTCTAACGATAAAGACATTATTAAAGCTGCAGATGCTACTACAGATGCGACTTTAGAATGGAAATTAAAATTAGACAAAATTGTATGGAGAGTTCCACATGTTAAATTGGCTGACGAGCATAGAATGCTACTTTTAAGAAAATTAAAAGCCGATCGTGATATTGTTATTCCATTTAGAAGTTGGGAATTTCATGAGCATCCCAGTTTACCTACTACGGATCGACACACTTGGACTGTTAAAACATCGAATTATGTAGAACGAGCCAGGTATATTATATTTGGTTTACAAACAGGTAGAAGAGACGACATTACTAAACATGCAGGACAATTTGATCATTGTGACTTGAAAAATATTAAAGTTTATTTAAATTCACAATTCTTTCCATACGACAATTTAAATGTGTCATTCACTAAGAAGAAATACAGTATATTGTACGATATGTACGCGAGATTCCAAAGTTCATATTACGGTAAAACAAATACACCTTTATTACCACCTGACAAATATTTCGATGCCTACCCAATAGTTGTAATCGATTGTTCTAAACAAAATGAATCAGTAAAGTCTTCAAGTGTGGATATAAAAATAGAAATGGAATTCAACGATGCTATACCGGCTAATACAACTGCATACTGTTTAATTCTACATGATAAAATCGTAACATACACACCTTTAACTGGAATTGTTAAAAATGTATTGTAAGAACCGGTTTTGTTTCATTCCGCGAGTATAAAAGCAGAGCGTACAGACCGCTCCTCATCAGTTTGTTGCCTACTGTTGTATGGGTAGCATCGTATTCAATATGGCTTCTCCTAGTGGTACACCTGAAAATGTGGTAGATATTGAGAAGGAGATATCTGAGTTTTTAGATCCTCAAGGTCACCAGGAAGGAGGTGAACAAAACGTTTGCGGACAACTTCACGCCAGTAATAATGTTGAAGAAAAAGGTAAAAGAAGAAAGACTATACAAAAGAGAAAAAGGGATATTGAAGATAATATTTCTCCAAACATATTGAGTGAGGTATTTTTGCGAATATTTTACCCAATCTCTTCCAGTTTGGATAAAAGTGTTTTAATCGGTGTTATGAAATCTACAGATTATTCCCCTACTGTAATTTTAACTCATGGACCCAAAATGATTTTGTTTACGGACAGTGCTTGGGAATCGTTTATGAAACATTTGCATCTACTAGAATGCTATTTAAGTAGTAACATGTTTGGAAGAAAGACAAGAGTAGGACTTTTGGATTCAAATGTGGAAATTGATATCATTAAACAACGTGGTGATCATCAGCTACGGTTTAGAGACACAACAAGACATGATAACAAAATTCAACTTAATCGAGAGGAGTTTTTCATTTTAACTTGTGCTACTGAACCTATAACAAGATACTTGAGACAACTGGTGTTTTCAAGTTCGATTATTAAAGATTATCTGGAAGACACATTGGACAAACAACCGGACGCACCTATATTATACGGACCTGTGGATACTTCTATATTTAATAGAGTTCCTCATGAAGTACAAATGTGGAGACAATTGGAAAAGTACGCTCAACTACATAAGAAATCAGTAAAACAGGAAGAAGAGGAAGATGGAGGAGAAGAATCAAGTGTTAGTGATGAAAATGAAAATAAGGAAAATATAAAGATGGAAACTTAAATGACAATGGTTAGTTTTTAAAACAATAACCAACATTTTGTGGGGTTAGGCCTATTGGGGACGGTGCCCACATTAAATATACACCAACGCGCCAACAACTGTACGGCCTGGTATAAAAGTAGTACCTACCGTGGTGTGGAAATCAGTTGACCTCCTGACTTCGTAATGAGCAGACGTGTGACCTTCAAAATGGACAAGGGAGAAGAACAACAAGTAAAGTCCAAGCCTGGTATTATTGAGTTTCAAGCGTTTCGTGGTAATGATGATAGATTCATTATAAAAGAACTTGTGTTTTTGGACATGAATACAAGTGTTCCTTATTCGTTTTTATTTAAACCACCATGTTCTTATTCGTCTTTAACTAGTAAAGCCGCTACTACCAACAGATGGATTTCAAAACACTTCCATCATATCGATTGGTATGATGGTTTTACAAGTTACACGGACTTGTATCACATTATGCATCACTTTTCAGACAAGTTTACCAATATTTACACAAAGGGGCTGGAAAAGAAAAGATGGATCGAAGGATTTACTCATGTTCCGGTTAATGATGTGGAATTGGATAAGAATTATCAATACATGCTGGAAACCATATGTATTTGTACAAAAAGCCCAGAACATGATAAAGATAGACATTGCGCTTTAAAAAATGCCTATAAACTCGCCTCTTACCTTCAAAGTGGGGAATTGGGGAGTGGTGGGGGTAACGGAGAGTATATAAGTGGGGAGCAGACAGGGACCTGGCATGAGTATTACTCGAGATTCCGAGACGACAACATCTCCGAGCAAGAAGACGATCTGTAACCTGACCATGGCATCTCACCAGTTCCTTCAGACTTTGGTCGAGCAGTTCAATGCTCACTCCAAGTCAACAATATTACCTGTAAAGAAGTGCTCGGAACTAAAAGACGAGAAGCACTACATAATCCATGCTATGAAGAAGATGGAGACTACAGTTGGGGAGGCCATCTGCTGCAGTCTCAGCGAGGCACCGTTTACTCCGGGGGATGAACCAAAGTTCCAGGTGTACCTGCCCAAGAGATTCGTCCATCTTCTACAAAACGAGGATCTTCGCTCTATTCAACCCGGGTGTCTATACCTGGTGTCCCACGGCTGCACGGGTAGCAATTCTACAGAGTTGACCATCCACATCGCTGACAAGCAGCAGTGTTAGATTTAAGTTTTAATGTTGTACATATGTTGTTGTTGTAATGTTTTATAAATAAACGAATCATAAAAGACAAAAAAAAAATAAAAAAAAAAAACAAAAAATGCAACATATCAATATGTGACAGACTTCACGTATTGATATGTTGCATTTTTTTTTTAAACTTCGCGGGTGACCTTGACCTTTGACCTTTGCATTTCACAACTACCCCCACTACCGTAATTACCCCCACTACCGCACTAGGATTCAAACCTGCTTGGGTGCAAAGAACGGTCAGTCTGTTGCCAACTAGCAAACGATGAGCACCTTGTACGAGCTTTGCTTACAACGAGTTATAACTGACGCATCTTTATTCCAGACGGCTTTACGAGATAATATCCCTATAACAGTAAAGCAGGATATCGAGGAGTACAAGAAAGATAATAGAGGGTATTCGGGATACTCCTGGTATAGGTTCCAAGACGGGGAAAAGTTTTGTAGGCCTTGTGGCAATGCTGCCGTCAGAGACCTTCGACGGTTCGTACAGGAAGGTGGTAGAAAACAGTTTGGATTTCTAGCACCAATGTTTAGATTTGAAAACTACAAGGACACCTGTGCTATTTGTTCCATCCCTTTGTATCAATGGAAAAAGTTTAGAAGTGTTTAATTGCATCTTCCATACCCCCACCACCATCACCCCCACCACTTTTCCATGTACCTCCAAACGCTGTGCCTCGGCTTCATTTCTACTCCAGCAGCCAACCTAGCAACATCAGGATGTCCCTCAACGTTAGTTGCGCAAGTTACGAGGAGGTGAGCATCAAGACTCAGCAGGAGCTAAACGACTTATACAAGGAGTTGCAGCTGATGGTGGCACGAGGCTACCGTATAAATGTGCAAGTTTACGCTTGCAATATACGGAACACCCGGCAGTCAAAGGAAGAGCCTGGACACTCCTCGACGGCTTCCTCACCAGCGTCCATGAAGACCGAGCCAGACAACTTGGACTACTTCAGCTGACTAGCAGTTGTATTTCTTGTCCTAACCATTGTAGAATATGTATATTTTTTCATTATATTAAAGAAGTAAAAGAGCAGAAACACCTATCTTGTTACTGACATATAAGCTCAGTAACAAGATAGGTTTTTTTAAAACACAATTTGGATGACCTTGAAACTTCCCCCACCACTTGACTATTGGTGTACATGGCACATCGCGATTGGAAACCTCATTCCATCTTCAACAGCCACACCGACAACATCAACAATGGCAAACCTACCAACAGATGAAAGGTGTCCTCACGCATGTTGTGACTTCGTCCACGAGTTGGAGAAGAGGATGCAGGAGAGGGCGATAAGAAGAAAACAGATCCACTCAGAAAATATCATGATAGTCAACGGCTATCTTTTATTGTTCGGCCTTATTATGGTTGTACTTTTCATACTGTACGGCATAGTCACATGTGTCGGCAAGGTTGCAGAAGAAAACGCTCGCCACCATCAATTGGAAAGTTTCAATGTTACTTTGTAAGTTTTCCTTTTTTTAAAACTCCGTTTGGATGACCTTGAAAATTCCCCCACTACTCCACCACACCCCCCACCACTTCACCATGTTCCTGCATGAGCATCACATCAACCGTCATTCCTTGTCCGACAAGCAACCATGGCAGACAACAACACCATCAGCCAAGCTGACTCCACTACTGATGTCGGTACAAGTACAGGTTGGACACTGTCGGTCGATAGTGTACACTATTTGGAGTCAATTTGCGAACGTATGAAGGAAATACTGCGGGACAACCCTGGGATCATAATACAAATGAATTTAAATTATGATTGGTCCCAAGTTAGAATGCAAGGGGACGACAACAACGGTCAACAATCTCCACAATATTCGCCCATGTCCCCGATCTATCCTTACGGCGAGTCTGACGTCGATGAAGATGAGGCTGATGAAGATGCAAGGGACAACGAGGCTGAAGAGGAGTAAGCTTCATTCTTTTTTTTTAAAACCTAAATTGGATGACCTTGAGAATTCCCCCTCCACTATTTCCTTTTTTTTAAAACCCAAATTAAATGACCTTGAAAATACCCCCTCCACGTACTTTTGGTTTACCCCCTCTACTTTTCAATACTGTTACCACAGTCTGTAGCTCACATCATTCCTTGCTTAGCTATCATGGCGGACAGCACTCTTTCTCGAGTTGACTCCACTACGGATGAAGAATGGCCATTTTCCTGGAATGTTCATCTGCAAGACTCGGCAGAAGTGGATATGTTGCATGAGAAATTGGTGTATGTATTAAACGAAAACCCCAACATTGAATGTAGAATGACTATGGATTTCGATGCGACAGGGGTCCACACTCAACCTTCCACTTCCAGCCAGCCTGAACCTCAGCTACAGCCAAAGAACTTTACACATCTTTACACTCCAATACGGCCGGAGGATGTGGTTATCAGCGAGGCAGACTCTACTACAAGTTATATTGAACCAACGAATTGGAAGCTTGTTGTTGACACCTTACACAAGGTCGACTTAGTATGTGACAAATTAAAGGAATTGATGATGCAAGATCCTGGTCTTCGTTTTAAAATTGATTTGTTTTTCATCTGGGGAGCACCTGCACGGGGCTCTTCGTCTGACAGCTCCCTAAGTACAACGGATGAGGAGGAGGAGGAGGACGACTAGTTATCTTTTTTAAAACTCCGTTTGGATGGCCTTGACCTTTCCCCCTCCACTGAGTTTATTTAACGTGCACTCTCAACGACTGCAACATCATTTCATCGCGCACCTTCACCACAGCAACATGGAGAGTCAACTCAACTACTGTTGCGAACGGAAATGTTTTTCATGGCCGAATGACATTGATGTTGCGGATGGCCTGGCGTGTAGAAAATGTGAAGCTTTTGGTCAATGCATGTGTAAGTGCAAGTCTTGGAAGAAGCCGAAACCGGAGTTAAAGACATTCCATGTGTACCAGATGAGAGGGCATAAGTACACTTGTTGCCCTGAACGTTGCATTGAATTCACATTAAATCAGCTAACTGGCTGCAAATTGTGCAACAATCATTTTGCAGGTTTTTGCAAACATTATTTAGGAGCCTGTCAGTACAGATCAACTTGGCATACAGAAGCACTCACTATCAATGAAATCGCTATAAATACACAAGAGTAGTCTTTCTACTCTTTTCTTTTTTTTAAAACTCCATTTGGATGACCTTGACCTTTCCCCCTCCACTCACCTTAGTTTATATAAGCTCCATTCCTGCTGGCCACGGCATCACTTCATCTTGCTCCCTCGCCAAAGCAACATCAAGTATGGAAACTAAGCGTGTCTCATGTTGCGAGCATAAGTGTTTAGAGATACAAGGCGTCGTCCATTGTGCAAAGAAGCTTTGGGAGGAAGAGACAGGGACAACCTATTGCTGCGAGGGCAAGTGTTTCCTACTACCAAGATGGCAAGTGGACGGGCTGGCCTGCCGGCAATGTGAATGCTTTGGATGTTGCAGGTGTAGATGCAAGAACCAACAGCTGCCACCACCGGTACTACAAACTTTCAAAATCTACAAATCCAACTACTTTTACACTTGTTGTCCGCAGCGGTGTATTAAATTTCATTTCTCCAATCTTACCAATTGTCGGAAGTGCTACGGACAACCTGATGGGTGGTGCACCTGTTTTCTGGACTCCTGCCGCTACAGATCGGATTGGTTTACAGATCCGTTGGAAATTGATGAGGTCGCCCAGGAAGCACAAGAGTAGTCTTTCTACTCTTCAACTTTTTTAAAACTCCATTTGGATGACCTTGAGATTTCCCCCTCCACTTCCCCATATACCTAGAGTACACAGAGCCTGATAGTCAGTCACTCGGTGGCTGTCGTGGGGTGCGCATCGGTGTCGGCGCTCCGTTGTTAGGTTTTCAAGGTCACAGTAATATCAAATTGTTGGTGTTGTTCTGGTTCAAGGTCACCTGAGGGATAACCGATTGCCCATTTAGGCAGGGTCATGTCAGAAACTCGAGTTTAACTTGGCACTTTTGCCGTTTCTCGTCGAAAATTCGCTCTAAGTGGTCAAGGTCACGGGGACTCTGACTGAAACTCGGAGCGTAGTGCGAGAAACGGCAAAAGTGCCAAAAAATTTTAAGTTTCGGCGTGACCTTGACCTCAGTGGCGTCGGTGACGTCATTTTAATGACGTAAGGGGTGATGACGTCATCAGCACGTCATTTCTGTGACGTCATGGGTGTGACGTCATAGAAATGACGTCATTAGTGATGACGTCATCGATGACGCAATCGATGACGTCATCGATGACGTCATCGGTGAGGTCATTGACCTCGATGACGTCATCCCTCAGGTGACCTTGAACTGGGCCAGCACCAACAATTTGACACTACTAACCTTTTCCAATGTACCTTTCCTATAAACATTTTCCTCTTAAATGTAAGTAAAAGTTAATTTGTTGGAGGTTAACTGTAAAAAAGGACCTTGAGGTCCTAATGTTCGCCTCAATAAAGAATTATCATTCAATTCCAATAGAAATATTCAAACATGAATTCATTAATTAGACGTAATATCAAATACTATGTATAGAGTTCAGTCATTTGGGACGGTGTTGTAGTCAGCACGTTTGACTTCGAGACCTCGCACCGATTTCTTCGTACCCAAATCCTCGTCTGAGTTAAGTTTTTATCAGCACCTTTCAACTGTTCTCTAGCGACTCACCTTACTAATTTGTCTAATAAGTTCCACGCCGATCAATAGTGGACAAGGCAGGGTAAGGCAAAAAGAAGGCTGTCAACATTTTAACAAATATTATTTTGATTTAATTTAACTAAAAACTCAATTTAAAGAATAAAAACAGATGTAACAAAAGAATGATCCTACAACACTTTTTTCTTCCCCGTGTCACTTTACACCCCCGCTCATCAGCGATCGCATAATTCACATTTTACATGCTCACACACGCACGTGCCGGCTTAAGCCGTCATTTATCAAGTCGGCCCTCATCTCGGCTGGTCAGCCGTCAGCCCCCATGACCCCCCCCCCCCCCCCCCCCCCCGTCACGATGGACAGCACAAATCCGCGACGCGATTCGCAATTGGCTCCAATTAAACAAACAATGCTCGGATCTGCAACCCGCATCACAGAAGAAGAGGCTTGATGAGATTGTTGTTAAATGGACATGGCGGTGGTATTTCATAAGGGAATAATTTGGTATTTAGCTTGGCATGATTCGGTTATAGCTTTAGTCAAACTTTTAATTTATCTGCCTAATTCACTTAGTTCATTTTGTGATTCGCATTAGTTTCAACGCTAACGACTGAGAAAACAGCATACTATACTTAAGGGTTTACACGTAAATTTACAAAAAAGCCTTTTCATTACTCTACATACGAAAGTACACTTTCTAAAAGTAAAATGAGCTAAGAAAATAAATTATTCCTGTTACTGCATGGCAAAATTACATAACGTTAACTTTCTGTGCATTTGTGGTGCACGGAAGGTAACCTTTATGGGATTTTGCGGTGCAGACCAATCAGCTGTTGCATCATTTGCTGTTTCCGTGCGTATGTACCTCGACAACTCGGCACAAGCTCGGAAACTCAGGGTTATCAGTTCGGGGTTTTTCTTGATACTAAGTTGAACAAACTAAAATATTCATGTTGTTTACAAGTTTTTCGATATCGCAATGAAAAATAATGTTCAATGGTTGTCTCAAAAGTGTTACTGCGCACTTTTTCCACGCTCGTTAGCTTGGCCTTTTCCACGCTCGGCTTCACCTCGCGCGTAAATGCAATCTCTCCCCGCAATAAGTCATACAATCGGGAGGTTACTGTGATTTGTGTCCATAACAATAATTTAAAACTAACTAATCATTCAAAATATAGTAATGGGGTCAATCAATGAAACTAGAAAGTTTTATTAAAGTGGTTTTATTAAGACTTTTTTTTATTTCTAAATATTTTTACCAAATAAATTTAAAGATTAATCTTTCAAAATATACAAGCAAGTAAAATAATTCTCCTTGTATGTTTATTTATTACTTTTGTTTGTTAAATTTATGTAAGCTTGTTCAAAATCACGTTTGAGTACTTCATATAAAAAATGGTTTTACATACAAATTAAAATATATAAAAAATATTCGCAGCTATAGTGTATCTGATTTTGTTTTTATTTACAAACGCATTTCATATCCAGTCGTCCCCAGTTTGAGTTGCCCCTGTTTGCCCCACTTTACCCACGGTAAGCCCCCGCGTTGGTTCACTGAGGCGTGCAGGCCCGGCGTCGCCAAGTCGCGCTGCTATCTCTCCATCCTTTAGCACAACCTCACAACTCCTCGATTGGGTGCTTTTAGCTAAAGTGTTTCACAGTAAACCTCAACCCGAAACGCCTCACGGGGAAGTGCGAGTGTTTGTCATCTTGTGGAATAATGATGGATTTATTGTGATTTGGTTTGCTAAGTAGTGTGGCAAGGAAATACAATTTTGTAAACTATTGAATACAGTGTGTCATAGGTCTAATATATTCAACATTATTGCGAATTCTAATTGATTAAAACTTATTTGATGTAATTTATACTATCACAAATTCCAAAAAAAAAACATCATTTAGACCTAATGATTAGTTTAATACGAATTTTTGATAGTTGTGACGAGCAAATACTTAAAAAACAAATATACGTTAAATTTGAATTTTTCATTTGGAATATTAAAATAATCTATAATGAATAGTTTAATTGAAAATAATAAAATAGTAAATAATATAATAAGTTAGATGCAACAAATAACAATTTTACAAAAAAAAATAATAAAATATAAAAAAATAGTTCGGGTCCCAATTAATGCAAATAAAATTTTCACCCACATTATGTAATCATTAGAAAAATTTCTTATTAATTTTTTTTTTACTCATGAGATTTGTATTGTACAAAAATAAATCATTACTTTTTTAAATGCCTCCCTCTTATTTTGGTAATTGTATCTCTAAAAGTAGAAAGTAGCCAAATAGGAAAAAAATATCAATACCCATATTACTTTCTTGCGTTTCAATTTGTTTCTGTCCCGAAGATTACACGTTTAAATTTGATAATCTAAGTACCAATGTTTATAAAAAATATTAAATAAACTTATAGAAATTTAAAGTGACAGATTATTGAATCAGTCATAAATTGGTTTTGGGGTGGAATGACCTCTGAGGGTGATTTCCCCCAAATTTCTCGCAACGCCTCCGTCATCTCCCCTTTTCAGTAACGTATTCAGACCTCTTTGACCAGAGGTCATAACTTACCGAACGGCCCAATGTTTTATAAACAGGCGCACTGGCCCATTTTTACAGTATTTTATTTTTGAGTTATGTCATGTTTTGCATGGTTTTCATTTTCAGAAGTTTATGGGCCATGAGTGAATTTACAACTCTATGGAAAATATGAAGCTTTCCTTGGACGCCAAATTGGTTGATGAAACATGCATCATGAAAAGAATGATATTGTATAAAGAGCAAGAAGGCTATTGTAACCGTAACAACGCTTCTCGCAATATGGGTATAAACAAAGAGAGAAGAACCTTTCATTTGTGGTAGGCTATAAATATTTTTTCTGAAACTATTTATAATGTCAATTCATAAGTATTTTGAAAAAATATGTTGAATTGAAGCCACTTATTTATAATAAACTTTAAATAAACGAAACCATGATTGGAAAAAGGCTTATCATTAAAAAAGTACCTAGATTGACAAGATTTATTTACAACCTCATAACCATCGTCAACGTATAGCATATATTATTACGTATAGTTTAATATTTTCACAACTTTAAATAAAGTAGCATGTAGCTGAAGATTACATAGGCTATAACAAACAGTTTCATATCTGTAAAGTGATTAAAAACTTTATTAGTACCTAGTACTGTATTACTTCTAACAAAAGATTCTTAGATTTATTAACGCAACGATTGGAACCTAAATAAAAAATATGATAAAATGTATGTCATCATATGAGTTAGTTTGTTTGTCTCAAAAACACAATCACCCTTTATTTAATAAACACTAAACAATCTCTTTGGATTAAATATCCAATTTAAACAACCTCCTTTAAAATTTTAAAGCAGTTTTATTCATTGACAAGTTCGTCCCAGTTTAATTCCTCCTCTGGCCATTACATCTGTTAAGGCCCATCAGGCGGAATGACATAAACTTTGTAATCTTCGCCGTTAGCCCCGGGCAATTGTGCGAAGTTCCTCATTAGGGCAACAGCTACTTGAAGCCCGCATCTTCAACTGATATGTTAATTCGCGCAATTTAGATGGTACTGATGATACCGAGGCTCTTAATCCAACCCACCGGACTCTTGTCCAAAGATAGGAATGTATAAGAGAGGTAGGTAACATATTCCTGAAATATTCCCCACTCGAAAATACATGTTACCGTACATTGTCAAATTAAAGAACTGGCTTGATTGAAAATAATCCGTGTAACAATGTTACAAAACTATTATTATTCATTAATTTTTTCCTTAGTCTTAACTTGATTTTAACTTGAAATAACAATTAAGTTCACTCTTAAGAAAGGAATTAAAATACTGTTAAGTTTTTATCGTAGCATCGAGTCAAACAAAATCACAATCCAGCCTGGAAATGGGATCCAGTCTTTATAAAACTAAACTAAATCTCTATATCATCAAAAAAACTCAGTCATATTGAACGCAGTGCAAAATAGAATAACCTGTTTCTTTTTTACTTCAAAACATGCATGTCTTCTACATAGTCTTAAACGATTTCGAACACAAAAAGAACCACCCAAAACTTGAAAGTGACTTTTTAATTTTATAATAGTGCACTTTAGTTTCTTAGCTATAGGCGTAATTCCTAGGCGAAGAAAGTAGTTGTGCATTGACCTACATTCTAGAACAAGACCTATTCATAACGCCTCGCTTATTCAAGCGCTGTGAAAGAGAGGTGATCAGATTGCAGCGGGGCGTTGCAGTCCCGGCACTTGTGCGGTGACAGACAAAAGAGTGCATTTGGGTCAACAGGAGATTGCATCACGGACTTAGCGGGGTTTTATGAGGAATTTTAATAATAGTAAAAAGACTACTAAAGCCTCCTAAATCACCTGTAATTTTGTAAAGGTATGAAGCTAGTCTAATAATTTTACAAAATTATAATAAAGTAACATTAATTATATCAGATTTTCACCCAATTCAATGGGACATGTTTTAAAAATTCTTGCTTCACAAGTAGTGACATTTGCCAGATTAATCTTGAACGAAATCCACCAATTTCAATCTACCAATTTCGTGGAGGCTCGGAATCAGATCTTAATCGTTGTAATGTTCCATTTTGAACTATCAGTCATAGCTAACTTAAGTTGTTTCTTAATACCAAACAGCAATTATCCCTACTAATAATTATAAATGTGACTGTCCATATATTTGTTTCGCTTTTAGGCGAAAACGACTCAACTGATTACCTTGAAACTTTGCACACATATTCTTGGAGGAATCAGAAGTATGCCTAAATAAAATACTTTTGTAAAAAAAAAATAAAAAACAAAAATTATTTGTTAAAATATCAAAATATACTTTATTATTTATTTATTTGTTGCAACAACAAATTCAATGACAAACTCCAATATTAGGCGATTCAGCGATTTCTTATATTTTGGGTGAGCGTAACAGCGAATGAGCGTAGCGAACGAGCTAAACCTGATGGTGGGTGAGCGTGCCGGCAAGTGAGCGAAGCGAACGAGCTAAACCTAGTAAAGCAAGCTAAACCGCGGGAAACAGCTTGTACTCCATATTTCAACCAACCTCCGTTTCCTTGGTAACCAGTCGTTTGGTGACTCTTTCCCACCAATTATTTGTTATTTTACCCACTGGTTACTCTTTCCCACTATTTACCCACACATGTTTTACGTTGATATCATAATGTTATCATTAGTTGTGCACATAACTAATAATAATAATAAAAGTAACAGGGCATAGACGTATTCTCATTTTCCTGTTTTCCTTAATCATCACCGATAAAAAAATATGCAAATATGTTTAGAAAACAAAAACATAATCATAATCATATGTAATATTTATCAATATTTACTTCGGGGAGGACGCAAAAATGGGTATTACCTAACATATAGGCAATTAATTACATTACGAAGCACCGATCCATCCGGAGTGTACAGACTGTGGGATAAAGCATGAACAATTACCTAGCGCATGTTAATCCGGTTATCTCGGGAACGGTCCGTGTGACGTCAGGGACTGATTGTTGTCATTAGAGGGTCTAAGTGATCGGCGGGCGAACTGTCTCTCATGTAGATTACGGTGAAGAATAGCCGCGATCACTGTAACTTGATAACTCGGAGACAACGTTGTTTGCTACGGCCATGACAAACCGAACAACATCACTTCCGGCCCTTTCACTGAATTGTACTTTGTTACTTTGTTTAACAGTTAGCACTCAGCGAAGCTGAGTAATTTAATTTAACTTGTTGTTGACGCATATAAAAAATATTACAAGAAGCCTTACTAATATTATAAATGTGAAAACGTGGATGTTTGTTACGCTTTCACACAAAAACAACTAGACGAATCATCATAAAATATTGTACACATATTCTGGGAGGTACTATAAAATATACTTTTTATTTAAAAGGATTATTTTTTAGAAAAGGTAAAAAAATTTTGTATACAATATTTGAAACCCGATTTATTTTTTTTTTTATTGGTTGCTAAGAGACAAATTAAAAGATACAAATTGAAATTTTAGGTATTTCAGTGATTTATAGTATGTAGTCAGAGCGTGGCAGAAAATGAGCGTAGTGAATGAGCGAAACCTGACAAGTAACGTGAGCAAAGCCGTGGGAAAAAGCTAGTTCACAATAAAGTTAAGTATTCCTGAGTTAGATGAAAAAGCCAATATATTGTTGTCACGGAACCCAACCTAAACGAACAAAAAAACTGTTGTCTTATAGTAAACTATATGTCCTTAGCGTCGCCATCAATAATTATGAATCCAGTTTTTATTTCAAAATTAGTATAGTATAGAGTGCAATTTAGGGTAGATGAATATTTTTAAGACTATCTATCCCTTAGACCATTTCAATGGTAACACTTATAATGTAAAGTAGCCACTTTATTTATTAGCGAAAACAAAGTAACCTACATGTAAAATATTTCTGTTTAAGTTTTAAGAACATCTCTTTGATTTTATCCATCGCTTATCGTACTTTCTGTATTGGATGATTCATTAAAATAATTTATTTATTTATTTTGGAGTAAAACAGTAAGCAATAATCTTTCACATAACTTATCATTTGACATTAATTTGTTCTTTGACGTTCCTGAAGACACCCTTTTCAAACACAAAGTCATGATATTTCTTGTTATTTTTCATCTACTCAGTTATATTTTAGAAACCAAACAAAATGTATGCAGGTAACAATACGGGAAATATGATTAGGTAGGAATTCCTTGATTTATTCTAAAAGATACATTTTAATGTTTTCATTAATATTTATTTTACATTTATATATGATAAAACATGTTAAATTAATTAATTAATTCTTACACTGACGTACTGACTTTTCCGAATGGAACATAATGTAGGCCTACATATCTATAGTCAATGGCTATAATTTCAAACTTCTAGGTGTAAAACTTGAAAATGTTCTTTAAATCTGTGTTCTCGTTTTTGCAATTTCTATTTGCATGATGTTTAGTAAATTTTTAAAGTACTTTGTACATTTGTACCAATAGAATAGCTTTTATACATAAAAGAGTAAAATGTGTTTAACATTGAAATTTTCAAATAATTTTAAGGCCATTTTTTTCAAATAAAATTATGAAAACTGATTTTATAAATAAATAAGTCCTTTTGGTTAATCGTAATTTAAAGCTCAGTTTTCTGCGGGGTGTCCCACACCAGCACCCCAAGTAAATTTTTAAATTTACAGAATTATTTTTCACAACAACTAATTGTGCCATTGTAGATAAACCTGTTGCCCTCTTTCGATTTACACTAATTTTAATGTTCAGGGTGTCCGAGAAGTGGCCTTTCCAGATCGGGTCACCCATTTCAAATACAAACCCCCATTTTTTATATAGCATTTTTACATTTTACACGGAATTTTAAGAAAACTTAAAAGACAACTCAACTATATAATTTGTACCTTCAATCTTAAAAGTTTGGAAGACAATGGTTTGGAAGGTTAGTTTCTCTCCTTAAGAATAACTTGGGGCAAATGTTCACATCCATTTCCTCAAAAGAATTTCCGTTAAATGTGTCAGCATATATATTATTATTCATAAACAGGTTTCATAAAAATATTAATATATTAATTATAAAGGACGTCTTGGAACGTGTAAAATATTAAAATTGTAGTCTCCATTACAATTAAAATTATCATTTCTGTGCAAAAAAAGTAATTGTAATTTTGTATAAAATATTAAACTCATCTTAATGTCAAAAAATTATATATTGTTAAAAATATTGCATGTGGAAATAAACAAATAATGACATAATCAGAAACTTTTTCTATAAACATGTTTATTTTGAACTTTTTTCTGGTAATTAATAATATCTTAGGAGGGTGAAAGGGCTCCTCTCAGAGCGTCATGCGGTGTTTTATTTGCTCTCATTTAGTGCGTTTATTTTAAGTCTGATTAAAATAGGAAGGGTTTCAAATAAAAAATAAAGGTTTGTACTATTTGATTCGCTTTTTATATTCTGAATCCATACTAAGCTGCAAAAGTTCAAAGTTCATCCAACGTTGATCAGCTTTGAACCATTATAGCTTAATTTTGATTAAAAATAAAAAGCGAATCAAATAGTCCAAGTCTTTATCCCTCATTAACAACCTCTTCCAATTTTATAGGACTTAAAATAGACAAAAAATGTGAGCAGGTGAAGTATGCACGACGAATTTTTGACACTCCAGACAACATAATGGTTGTGTAATGCGAACAGTATTCAGGTAGTTCCCACGACGGCCTCTTGACAGCGCAGACACAATAATCGCTCCATCTCCATCCCTTTAACCCCCTCTTGAAGGTTCAGTCTTTTCCAGTTGGACTGAATTTAAAAAAGGCTTGTATTATTATTATTGAAATAAGCAATAAACACACTAAAACCATACTAATTCTTCTAATAGTAAAGGATTTTTATGTTATTTACATTTTTAAGTTTTTTTAAGTTTTAACAACATTAAAATTTGTAATTGGATTTCCATGTTTAATGTATTTGTAGGTTGTATGAAACCCCTCAGAATTTAAACACGATTTTGAATCAATTTAACTTAGAACAATTTTTTCGTTACAAATAAGACTTCAAAATTTTTTTTATGTTTATCGTGACAATATTATAGTTAAAATACAATCACAACACATATTTCAGTACAAGCCCTAGACCTGTACACTAGACCTATAGGTAAAGAACCATATTAACAATATTTTCAGCACACGTTTATTTGCTCAAAACTACTACTTCACACACATAGGTAATAAAAAGTACAAAAGTACAAGTAATAATAGATGATGCTATGAAAAATGCATTGTTACAAACAGGTTTTAACTCACTAAGACGAGTTTCCTTCAGAGCATGAACATTGATAATGTAAGAAATCTTACATGTATGTAAAAAATTAAACAAAATAATAACAGAAAAATTTAAATTTGAGTTACATGCATTTATCTCTTGTCCAAAATTTCCTTAATTTTACATCTATTTTCTTATTTGAAATAACATTGAATACATATACAGTATTATTAAATGTATTCTTAAGTGTTATTTACTAATAATTCACTGATATTACTAGTATCGCTATTAATGGCCGCAATAATATCGCAAATCATATAAATAATAGAAATAAATAATACTGACTGCAATAATATAAACAAATTTTGACTTCAATCGTTACGTCTTAAAAAAAAAATTAAAAAATACTGTTTGCCAGTATTAAAAGTAAATTAACATCATCTGTTGTTCACTAAAAATAGGTTACCTTGAATATATCTAACATTACTGAGATCAAACTTATATTCACAAAACTACAGTATGTAAACTGTGAAAAAATACTACTACTCACTACAGACTAAATGCTACTATGTTTCACACACAAGATATTTCATGAGGCTAAATAGTGAAAACAAATAAATATTACACTAATAATGAAAGACATTTGGGCTGAAAGACAACGAGTCCACTATATCTAATGAAAGACTTATTAAGTGTAAAAAAGTAAATAAAAAAGTTAGGCTATATAATAATAGTGTGGTGACATGAAATAGTGATGGTTGTTTTGGAAAATACTCAAAATACATTAAAGATGTTACCAAACCCTAAGATTTATCAACGTGATAACTTTATCTTTTTAATTTATTTTATTACCATTTTTGCATAAAATTTAATCGATCAAACATTTCAACAATTTCAACTGCATAGTAAAACCGTTCGGGGAACGTTTTACCACACTTTGTAACAAAATAATAGGAAAAGAGCTAAACAAGCAAACATAAATAATGTAATACACCACAATATTGTTTATAGCCTGGCACAAAAATAAACAACTTAAAAAGTATTACTAAAATAAATTACTTATGAAAGACACTATCAAGCCATTTCAATATCTTAAAGTAGTGAGATCATAGAGTCAATATTTGATTTATCTAGCCTCTTGATGATTTATCATTTCGGTAAAATTACCATAAAATGCACAATATTTTCACTCAAATTAAGTTTTTTTACCTCTTGTAAACTTAATATTTTATCATGTAACTTTGTAGGTAAAATGTTATCAATTTTAATTTTAAACATGTAAATAATATTGTAGACATTTTACCAACTGCCAATAAATTACATGAACTGTTCAAATTACTAAGTTTGAATTTTATATAAAAAAATTCGCTGAAATTGTTTGCAATTCTTAACAGTGTATGTTTCATGTTCATCAAATGTTTGCTTAAGATTTTAATCTAAAATAAATGTGTTAAGTCATAAACAATGGCTGCTAGATTAAGGAGATCAACTTCTGTAGTAGGAAAGGTTCCTCCCAAGCTCTTCTAGGAGATATTGGGGGCGAGGTTGTTTTGAAGTTAGAAGACAAGACGAGAACCTTTTTTCACACGGGAGCCTCCTGAAACAACACACAATTAAATAATAAGAGTGATTTAAAAATTTAAAAGAATAGTCCTTAATTTATGTTTTTAGCTATGCAAATAGTATATTAGATTAAGAATTCAAATATATCGCTATCGTCGAAATGGATAGTAATTTTAGGATGAAGTGTAAGATAGTAATAAGTGAAGATAAAAAAAAAAACTTTCTAGCGACTCAGCACAGAACAATTAATTGATTATTAGTTCAAATGTGTAAATTGTTATATTGATTGAAATTTAAATATTCCAAAAATTTTATTCATAAATATAGGTCTACTATTTTAAATGTTTTAAGTATGGCTACAAATTTATAACTTAAAAGACTTATTTATCATGGATTCAAACTAGATAAAGAGTTCAGGGAAATATTATGTTCAAAATAAAATATTAGAAGGAAAAATATTTTATGGTAAATTTGGTATTATTTTCGTTGGCTTGTCAGCTTTAAATTAATGAATTTCATTAAATGTTTAATAAATAAAAAAAACTTTCTATAATACACTGATCAATCAACAGAAATATTTACTATGAAAAAATAGGTAAAAATGTCAACAGTTTTATTATGTAGCACATGATTTTTTCAAAAGATGACTAAAAAATGAAAATTTGAAAATACCATTAATTTTATACCAACATAAGTTTTAATACAATAAGGAAGACTTATAAGTAGTATCTTACCTGGACAGAAAGGACATCGATCTCCAGCACCTGCTGTGAAAATAGTTGAGATGGTCGGCACCGACTGTGACGGCGGGGCGGGGGCTGCAAACAAATAATTATTTTTATTCCAGTCCAGTCATGATTTTCGAGAATGATAAAAAATATAGATGTGTACTCTAAGCGAGTAAAATTACTAATTATGTAAAAAATTTAAGGTCTTGATGTTTGTAAATCAGCAACGTAAAAAGTACTGAGATAATTAAACTAGTATGTAAACTACAAAACAATTATTCTGTTCTTGAAAGACATATTTTCTTGGGTGAGGTGATTATTATCTGAAGTTGCTGTTTGAGATTTTTGGGCGTCACTCTGTCACTCACCTTCATGAATTGTGGAGACGGTAGGCCTTGTCAATTGATAAAACACATAAACACACACAAAAAACACTAATAACACACACAAAAGTTACACATAAGACTGCCCGTTCCCCGAGTTGGACGTTTCGCCACACCTAGGTGATAACGCCGCATGTTAACACTTATTTGTGTGTGTTTTTAGTGTTTTTTTCGTGTGTTTATGTATTTTATCAATTGACAAGGACTACGGTCTCCACAATTCATGAAGTTGAGTGATGCCCAAAATCCCAAATAGCAACCTCAGAAAACAATTATTTTCCAAATATATTTACATCTAACTTTAGTTATGCGCCTCTTTGGCTTTGTATTTTTAAAAGTTGTTATTACGAAAACTTGTGTTCACCAAACTAGGTATTAAGTAAAATAGGAGTTTTGTGGATCAATAATTCCTATTAAAAATATTGTGATCATACATTTTATTACATAAGTTGAAATGGTTGATTAAGAGAAATTCATTTTCAAACAATAACCGTTTTTTAAATGTATTCTTGCGTGATACTAAGGCAAAATAATTAATTTTGTAATAATAAAGGGTTAAATATATTTCTTATTCAGTAAGAACCAATTGCTAATAGTGTCAACGTTTTTGTCAGTAGTCAAACTGTAAACTTTGATAAAAAGTAAATTCCTAAAAATCAAGGTCTGCCAGTATAGTATAACTAAATAAGAAATAAAATTTAAAGTAAGTGTAGTGAAGAAGTGGAATAATTTAAATATACCAGTTAATATATCACTTTTTATGAACCAAATACGACTGTGAATTTGAGTTTAATTTAATTTAATTATTACAAAAATAGTGAAAAAACACATAAATCACTGTAAATGGATGTCAACACATAAACGTTATATTATGCATTACCAAAGGTTTTTATTGCTTTATCATTATTGTTTTGATTTAATATTGTTATGGTAGAGAGGGCTATATACCTAGGATTATTTGTGGTTATTTTATTTGGTCATTAGTGGTTTTGATTGTGCTGCTCGCAAACAAACAACTAACCCGTGAATATACCTTAAAGTTGAAGTTCAAATAACATTTTATTTGTGAACTTTTATAAAAAGTACAAAAGTTTTAGTTATTAAAAAAAACACATTCTCAGGCGTACGGTACTATATTAAAATATTTAGAATACATCACATAGAAAAATGTATGGTATACAGTATAACTAGATAACTCTTCCTCCACCTTGAAAAAATATACACAATAACAAAACACACACAACTGTAATTCGTTGTTATAACTCAACAAATAATCAATCAATCACGTTAAATGTATAATAGTCATTGGAAATACTTCTCTTACTAATTCGTAGTGAACATATTTAAACGGGAAATTATTTGATTGTAGAACAGCCTGACATTCTTCAAATCAGTTTTCCTATTTTTTATAATCTTTTTCTTATAACTTTTACTTCTTAAAAAATAAAACCTATTATCGTTTATATCAGTTTTGAACAATCAATAGGCGTTTGTTTACTAACGTAATTTTTCAAAATAAATAAAGGTTATTCACATTATTTATTCTTATTATACTTAATCAAAAAATGAATTTTTTTTAACTACAATGTAAATCATCAATGGTTTAAAACTATAAGCTACAATCGTACGGTATAATATTGATTAAATATTAGTAAATTGTGAGTAGAGATTTAAATTTATAAATTAAAAGTAGTCTAATGGTTCCATCTTATTTTTACTACAAAATTAATTAAAAATCACATTTTTTAATGAATCATACTTATAGTTCTATTTATGTCATCTATTTATTTTTAAACCTCACACATATTACATAAAAGGTCTCAAATATTTTATGATGAGGATATATCTTTTGCATTAGCTATGAATGTAGGATTTTAGTTGATTTACTGTATTAACTACATATTTTTAACATTGTTTACATTACTATCATGTATACGGACGGTAAGTTAATAAACATATCTGCCGGTCTTTATTCAGAGTTTGTGTTGATAAGTTTATGTAATTATTTAACAAATAACCTCAAACGTTTTCTTTACTAATAATATAATAAGATGTCTTAAAATTTTTAGCGAATATTTTTAATTTCTATTATTTGGTAGTTTTCTACGCATTCCTTTCTCCTTCAAAAAGACCCAAATCTTTAATAATGAATATAGTAACTTTACCAACCACTTTAAAAATTTAATTTCTAAAATAGTCACATGTCTTATACATACCTCAATATACAGTAATTATTTCTTCAGCATTTAATACGCTACACTTATCTTAGTCAAGAAATATTTTTTGTATAAAACATCAACTCACCCTGAGCAGTGTGCACCCTGGGCCGCCGGATCAGCAGGAGCTCCCCGATCAGCTGGAACAGTTCCGTCAGCAGCTGATCCATCCCTCCAGTGACGTCACCGCTGCTGCTGCTGCTGCTGCTGCTGAGTCTCTGGTACTCCGGGACTGCCATGACTGCTCGCCGTCGCTGCTAGAACGCTACTGCCAGCAGTGCCCGCTCGCTACTCTCTACTCCCTACTACACTTCCCCTCCCCTCATTACAATCTCCCCTCCACTTCCCGCCAAATTCTTTTATTAATAGACCGAGGGGTGTAGTATTCTGGACAGGTGATTAGTTAGTTTTTTGTTGTTGAAAAACGGCGACAATGATAGTCGGGTTTGGGCAACGGTGATGCCAGTGGTGAACTTCAAAGGGGAATGCTCGTGTTAAATTTTATTGATAAATAGTGATGATTTGTTTATGTTGTTCCTCTATAAAAAAAAAAACAAACAAATAATAGTAATTAATAATAGTAATTACGATTATTCATGATTAATTGAGGCGCTGAACTCAAAAGTAGAAACCAAAAAGTAGCTCATCTACCAAAGAGAAGAAACTGAGAAAATGGCGTTTATAGCAAAACATGCACTACCATACATTCACAGGCCCCATTTTTCTTGTTCATATATCATGGCGATTTGTGTTATACAAACAAAGGGGCAAATTAATATTGATTACATTAATTTTCTTCGATGGATTTTGCTCTAAAATGCATATTTCAAAAATAAAATGGTGCTTACCTCAATTAGACACTACTCAGTTTTCAATTTGATGTTGCATACATAATAATTCATAGGTGCATATAGGTTACTTTGGTAAAATTTGATTTATTTTTATTGATATACTTTGGCACTCTCCTTATGGGCTCCCAACACGGTGTGCTGCACATAAGTCAGTTTGACATTGCTGCAAAACTACATTTCGTTTTAAAAAACTGTCCATGTAGTTTTACAGTCGTTTAGATTACTTTTCTTCGATTTCTCATGCCTCAAAGATTTTAAAACAAACATAACCTATAATTGGCAAATTTTGTCGCAATTGCGGCATTCAGCGCCTCAATTGAATGTTGATAAAAGTACATTCTGTCCAAAGTTTTAAAGGATTTTCTGCAATAACCATTTCGGCACAGTTTTACTGGACGAATAATTTTACAAGTTGCACAAATTTTATTTTAAATTATGATTTGTGATTATCAAACTCATAAAAAAGTCATGACGAATTTTTGGTGGTTGAAATAATTTCAAACTTTACAAACAGAAAGTTATTTATATAATCTTAATTAGGAATATGGAAGTGAATGAATTGGTGAGGTAAATCACATTTTACATTATTCCAAATGAGTTTTTTAATACAGATTTATAGAGAAAAATCATGAAACGCAGTCCATTTTCTCTTGTTTGAATAAATGAAAGGAAAAATCAAGTTCAAGTAGTTTAAAAGTGCAAGGGACATTATCAGTGAAAATAATTGAATTAAACCGAGTGATGTGTCATATTAAATCTGGCGTAACTTTAGCTTTACACGAACATGACAAAAAACTGAACAGTCCATGAACAATTTTTAATACTTTATAATTTCAACTTACTGTATGTAAATGATCATATGACTACAGTATTGGGTTTTTTAGCAATGCAGTTTTAATTAACATGATTTAACACTCATAATGAGGTATAACCTAGTTACCTCCAGAGGTTTGTAAGTCATGTTAGGTGGGTGGTCCACCTTCATAGAAAAAGTGCAGTCCTCTAGGCGACGAGAAGTGTCAGTTAATTGCTGATCTCCCTCCACTAAAAGTACCTAATACGATTTTTTATATCATTAACTTACACATTATTAATTTACCACGAAACAATGTTGGGTATCTGTTAACTTGATTTTAGCCAAACACCCACTTACAATATTTTGTTCAACTCTAGAAAATCATAACACTAAAGGGCCAAGCCAACCCCCCGGTTCGTTGGAGCGACAAGGGAAACAAAGCCAGAACTTATGCTCCACTCGCCGCGCCGTCTTCGTCCGTAAACTCTGAGTGTTCCGGCTATTCCTTCCCTAGATTGACGAAGTAGTCGCAGAATGCCCGCATAAAACCTAATGCGACCGCCGGTTCGTTATAGTTATTGCCCCTCTATTATCGCGACTCCGTATGCCTCCGAATATGCGATTATGTTTTATGTATTTGCATTTCCACTGTCACGGTTTGTTTGGTTTACGTCACTTGGCCTCACTTCCGGGTAGTAAAGGGAAATTGTGTTTAGTTGATGACGTGGAAATACTAAAACATAACCTCGATATGGATTTTGCCATATATAACAGTAAAAGGGGAGATATGAGGGAAATACTGGATGTAATACTGGCGATGCTTGTATCAAGAAAGGAATACCGTAATTAAAAGTTTAAATACTAGACGGATACAAGTTTCTTATTTATCCCAATAGTTCAAAAAGATCAATGTTGGATGTTTCAAAAGAGAGAATTAAAAAAATTAAAATAAACTATGTGAGATAATGTTTTAACTTGAGAACATGGTTGGTTATCGCTTAATTAGTTCATCTGCACAGGATATTTGTCACTACTGGCACTTGGTCTATTTTTTGTACATAATTATTTATTCATCTCGTGCGCACATTTGTGATATTTTGTAGAAAAGAAATTAATGATTTCCTAAAATACTAAAATAATTTGCCCAATTTTACTAAACAAGCGATAAGCAAAGAAAATCGTCCGAACGAATTCAAAAGATCCAGACAAAATAAGCTAACAAGTACAATTTTTTCCGTACAAACTGATTTTTAGATTACAAAGTTTATTGAACCATTATCACTGATTTTAATAAATTTAGGCCTATTCAACAATGCAGATGTTTTGTGTAGGCCTATATGTTGAACCGCTGTCAAAGCTTTATTTATCATTTAACCATCGTTATATGACATTTACGAGAAACGTTTCATAAATGAAATCTTGTACTGATAGTGCCTTTTAAGACTAGACTGGATCAGTAACAATTTATAGCATGTCATAGAGATTTAAAAAAAAAAAAAACTTGTTTAAACTGAAGAAATTATAACTTACTTGATTTTCCCGTTGCTTCACTCTCATTATTCGCCTTCAGGTTTAGCTCGTTCGCTACGCTCACTGGCCATCACACTCATCCTATATAAAAAAAATCGCTGGAGTACTTATAATTTGAATTTTTTGTTTAATTTGTTCCTTAGCAACAAATAAATGCAACAAAAGAAAAGATTTTGATATATGTTGACAAACATTTTTTTCTTTCGTAATATGGTGAACCTAAATTATTTATAAATCAAATAATTAAGCTATGTTATATAGAATAAATTATTTATTTTATTTATAATATATATGTATAAATATTTATGATATAAAAATCCTATGTAACTTCCGATACCTTTAAGAACATGTGTATGATGATTGGTTGAGTAGTTTTCGCGTCAAAGAGTAACAAACAAATGGGCATTCACTTTATTAAAATTAGTAGGGATTAAAAAGAATTGTGTGCAATATAATATCGGCAGCTTCTCACCAAAAAGTATAATCTGTCGTAGAAAGAAAGTTAATGCGACTTGGAGGGGTGGGGGGGGGGGGTTCACCGGAAGTTCGCCACCGTGCTTGATGCTAATCGTGTTTGAGAAATTAACAAGCGGGGCGGCGCGACTCGGGAATATCCTGTTTTTATTTCTACTTGAGTGAGTTTTGCAGGCTTCCGTCAGCTGGTAATAAATCAGCTGATCGTGTAGGCGACTGGGGAGGAATGAACCAGCTGATGCATAACAAATGATATGAGAATTCCGCACGTATAAACCTACACCGCACCGCACGCACACCGCACGTTTACACCTATCTCTATTTAAAATTATACGTAAGTGATTCAGTGATCTAAAGTTAATAGTAAATCATAGTTACATACTGGAGGTTTTTTATTAATTTAATGATTATACCCTCTACAATTTACACGCTAAAATCCAAAGAGTGAAATAGGTCGTTCTTTAGGTGGAAGAATTCCAAAAAATTCTTAAAGAGTGAAAGTTTCACTCAAAATGAGCGTAGAAAAAATGTATTTTGAAAAGGATGAAATATACTTTTATTAAAGGAATGAAAATTCTATATAGTTCAGAGTGTCTGAATTTTATTTCCAAAAAGAACTGATTTCTTTCATTTCGGATGAATCCTGGAGTCACGTGACGTGTATGAGCGACTAGCCTCTCACAGCACAGGAGTAAGATTTTCCCTTCGCCATCTTCGTTATGATTAGTGGTTGGTTAGTGGTTCAAGTGGTAAAGTGGTAAAAAGGAAGATTGAAGATTATACCCAATAAACGCGAACAGTAAAGCCTATGCCTTTACTTTGCTTTTAATAAGCACCAGTACAGTTCACACGTGTAGCCTAGGGCCTTATGGTGTTCGCTGATAAACTACTCCCATGAGTTGGCCTATGCCAATGTCTGTCTAATTAACATACATAAATTATAACCCATGTTTATAATCTTACTATCAATTGTCAATAACTAGCTTGATGAGCCATACAAGGGTCTGTAAACCCCATAATTTGGAAAGATTCGTTAGGTTAGGTTTAACGAAAACAATCTTTTTATGAAAGAATATTAGTTTTTCATTGAGTGAAAAGTCACTCTTTTGAGTAGTTAATTGCACTCCTTTAAAAATTAAAATAATTCCTTCTAGGATTGATTTTCACTCAAATTTGGACGAAAACATTCACTCTTTTGAGGTAGTGAATTTTCACTCTGAAAGAGTGGCTCAATTTCAACTCTTTAGAAAAGTGGTGAAATGACTCAACAAGAGTGAAAATATCTTCTTTCCCTTTTACTGTGTATTTCAGCACACTAGTAATAAGTAACTTATTTGGCCTGTGACATTTCAAAATAAAATAACAACAAGTACTAAAACAAAACAATCTAATTACACCATGTACATGGTTGAATTATATTTTTGCCCGTGTGCAAAAAATTCCTGGACACTGTAGTAGCAGTCTGAGAGGAGCTTTGAGTGGCTTTTTGAATTTAGCAGTGTTTGACTCAACCATTAGAATTATGGAGGGAATCAAAAAGGCGGGCACCGTTATACTGAAGATGTTCAATGAAGAAAGTTGTCGAAGGCTTGGAAAATTTTTAAGTCAAACCACTACCCAAAGCGCATAGCAAGTTTAAAGATCCAGCGTTGGAATTTTTTTTTTAAATGGTGTAGTTTATAAATAGAACATGCAATAACAAAGAATTAATATGAAGGTTTAAGTAAACGTCCGGAGAAGACCAGCCGTATCGTCGTGTAGCCGGTAGTTTCCGAGGATATCAGTATTGACCATAAAAGTCAAGCGTTCTACAGTATAGTCAATGATATCAGTCAGGCTACGGAGTTTTCGTTGCGCCTACCCTCACCGCCGCACCGCTAGACAGCACTGCCGTGGTGCGGTATCTTTCAGTTGCAGGCGTTGTTGTCGTCCGACGTGTCACAACTGCGAGTTGACTGCGTCGCTGGTACATTCCCCACGTAGAACTAATAACTTTTATGAGGAAGAGGAAATAATCAAAATAACAAATAAAGTAATTATTATTTTAAGATACTTTAAACGCGTATTCAGTCAAAACTAGTATACTTGTTGTTAAAAATCGAGCAACTTATTTTAATACAATACAAATCTTACTTCTAGCTGTAAATAAATGACATCCAACCAATCAAATACTGTGAATATTTTAAATCACCAAAACTACACGTATTTACAGCTGATTATTAACAGATGTTTAAAATGCTTTTTTCAATCCCAATGTTATTTAAATGGGAAATTTTGATATTTCAATGGTGGATAGCGCCTTTTATTTTCAGTCTGATTCTCATCAGTTTTGGGCGGAAACAACTAAAACTAAAGCCCTATCCAATGACACCAAAAACTTAAAAGTCGGTTGAAAATTGTAGGAGGAGTTCTCAACACACACACAAAACCATTTGCGTATTAAATAAGTATAGAGTTTTATCAGCCATGGAAGGGCTTTTACAGGCATCAAAATTACAAATTCACAAATAGATTAAACGATACGGAATATTCAACAAAATTGTATAACAATTAACAATGTGTTAAATATATTTGAGACCAAGCTATGCCTACCTCGAAAATGTTTGCCCTACCAGTCAAAGAGTTAAATTTTTTTAGGAATGCTCAGATTTTTAATGGTGGTGCAACAAGCACTATTTTGAGGCGTATCCACGTGAAGTTACGATAAGTCACAAATAATAAATCTTTAAAGATTGTACACTCATCAACTGAAACCTATCGTCTCAGAAATGTAAACTATAGGTAGTATTTTGTGTATAAATAAAGCTTTATAAGAACGAATTATTTTAACTAAAAATAAAGTTCAAAAATATTTTATATAGAGTTATGATCCGACGCCGCAGACCTGCGTACTCAGCAAATTTCCTACAGAATTATTATTATTATTTTTATCTACCCTTTAAAACCCTGGGGTGAGTATGTAAGTTTGCTGCTTTGGATTTTGTAAGTAAATATGCATTAAACCCTACTTAGTGAACCTACATACCAAATGTTATCAAGCTATGTCAATGAATAAGCAAAATAGAATGTTTTGTTTATTTTCCATAAGAATAGGCCTAACATAAATAAACATATTTTTGGATTTTCTCCATAACCATTTAAGCTGTCAAAATTTAAATTAAAATACTAGATTGTTTTTTTTTTGCTTTTTTAATTGGTTTAGGCTAAAGTTATTAGATTTTAAAAATTAAGGTAAAAAAGCCAAAACCCCATTTTGACTGTCCTGAAACCCCATAAAACCCCATTAACACTATCCAATCATGCTTACACCCCCGTGACAAATGCTCAAAAAGTAACATGCTCCCACGCATCAGTCTTACCGTGACTTCTTCCATAATAGCTTTTACCCTATTAGGGAAATTTTTTAAAAATTATAATATATAATACTAAAAGGGGGTTTGTGATGTCAACCACAAAATCATGATCCAACACGGACCTCCCAAGTAAGTTTGAGTTATTTTTGCAAATCACTCCAAACAATGCGTCGTCCCCCATCCGCCAGTTTATCATCTTGATGGATGGTGATCGGCTGACGTCTCGTGCAGCGAACTATCTTCTTCTTCTCACTTTGGGACTGAAGGTATTAATAGTGATTGCGTGAAGTACAATATTAATAATCAACTTGGTAAAGTCATCACTAGTACAACAAGGTTGTAAAATTCTATAAAAATCACCAGCAGGGGCCAACTAAGTCACCATTAATTAGTACAATATTTTGTATTAGCTAATCAAATTCTTGAGTACACTCTCAGAAAGAAAAGTTTGTTGAGTCAACCAAAATGTTTGCTTAAATACGCGCCAAATGGATAATTTGTTTGATTTTAACTTCTTCGACAACTTTTTGCACTTTCCAACAAAATCTTATTTTCACAAAGATACAATATTTACTGCTATTCACAATATGTACAAGATACTATAAGCGGGTGTGAAGAGAAGTCCAAATGACCACTCGGAGGTGCGAAGCAGTTGTCGCCTGTCACGGGCGGTGGCCACTAATGTCACTACATATGTCCTGTCCCTGGATGGGCCTATTATTATGTAGTTTTGTTGATTATCCAACACCTGGCCTTACAATCTGTGATTGTTGATTTCATTTCTTGTTCTCACTGAATGAGTGACACTGTGTGGTTGTGAACACCTACAAAGGTTCTTCAAACGTTCGTTCTGTCGTAGTGAACCAAGATATTGTCATTTCTATTTTATGTCAATACCTCTAGAAGAACTCCTGACTAAAATGAGCCGCTGGTATGTTTGTTGTATCATTCTTAGTAAAATAATTATTTTAATAAAATAATTGTGTTAAAAAAATTGTTTGTAGCACCTTTGTTGATGCAAACTTTATTTAATATATTAAAAGCCATTAAATTTGATTAAACATTTTTTAAGGTAAAATTATAAAACAATTATCGTCCTAGTAAAATATATTCACTTTTTAAATAATTTATTTTGTATTGTATTTTAAACTGCAATTAATTTGAAGCTGCAATTTGATATTCTCTTATACTGGGTGTCTTTAAAGACTTACATTGATTTCATAGTTTTTCTGTACACTAATTACATTAGCATAGCCACACCCATTTTACATTTCTTGTTTAAAAGGGAATCTAGTTTTTTCTCATTACTTTGTTAACACCTAACCTTAGCCGATTGACAACATTGAAGTTTTCTTATAATGCACTGCAAAAACAAATAGTGATGGCCCAAAAAAAATAGAGAGTTTTCGCAACTTACTAGGGCCTATAAGTCTTATGGTGAATACTTTTTTATAAAATTAGAAAATTTATGAATAATAGGGCCTACGTTATGCACCAAGTTTAAATTTTATAATGATTACCATTGATAGATTTTCAACGAGTTTTTGTGTTTTCAAGCAAATTATAGTAAAACAAGCAAATTGAAGTAAATAAGTATTTTCTGAGACCAATTTGAACCCTTCTGTATCTAACTCTGAACTTGGTTTTGATGCTTATGCAGTCTATTGTAAATACCGTTCTAAGAAAACCAGTCTCAAAATGGATGTTGGCGGAGTTCTAATAGCAGTCCATAGGAACTTTTTCTCAGCTGAAGTGATTCAACCCGATTCACAAGTAGAATCACTATTTGTATCAGTCAAATTAAATCATGTTTTTAAAATATTGATCTGCGTTGCGTACATACAACCTCAATCCAGCTCCACAGTCTGCGATTTCTTCGCTGACTCAGTAAACTATGCCACATCAATTTGCACTGTCGACACCATTCTGATTACTGAGGACTTTAACCTCCCAGATTTTGATTGGAGGTATCCTGTGATGTAAGATGCTCCCCCTTCAGTACGAACAGTTCTCGGCCTGGCATCTCAGTCCGAGATAGCACAGCTCAGTGATGTGCTCAATGGCCGTGGGGTGAAGTTGGACCTAGTTTTTGGATGTCCCAAAATATTTTCTGTATCAACGGCTGAAGAAACCCTCCTCCCAAGCGAGGATCACCATCCTGGATTGTCAATCACTGCTTCATTGGCCTGCTGCAAAAGGGTACACAACGAGAGGTCTTCGTATGTCCGGAATATCAAGAGGCCCAACCTTGATGCGGTGAGAGTCGATTTAAGGAATGGCGCTATTGGGCTCGACCGCGACTGTTTTGATGTGGATCACGCTTTTCTCAACTTCTGCTCCCAGCTTAGTAACTGCACTAAGTCCCACTATTCTTGGAAAAGGACAGGACATTCTGCGTTTCCTCGTTGGTTCTCAAGAGAACTAAAGGATTAAGTGATCCTGAATAAATCTCTTCACAAGCAATATAAAGAATTGCATGACCAAAGATTGTATGAAGATTTTGCAGAATTCGTGCCCAGTGTAAAGCCATGTCCCGGGACTGTCGCAACAGTGACATCGAACATGTGAACTTAACAATTGGTACAAACGTTAAAGTGTTTTGGAACTTCGTGAAGCAACTGGACAGATCGTCGGCTGAGCCCAGTTCACTTGGGGATGGAACTACAGTTACGTGCAGCCCTGATGAAATGTGAGATCTGTTTGCCAGACATTTTTCTTCGGTCTACTCAGCATCTACTGGCATTACTACAGAGCCTTCTTTCGGCAGTACCACTTTCGTTCTATCTAATTGCTCTGTGTTGCTGGCCGATGTGGAAAAGAAACTTAGAAAGTTAGACCCATCAGAGAGTTGTGGCGACCCCGGGAGTTCTGAAATTCAGCTCTTCCGAGCTAGTCCCATACTTGCACTTCTTGTTCAACCTTAGTCTGACTCATGGTGTCTTCCCTATGATACTGAAACACGGACTCGTCATACCTGTATTTAAGAGTGGTGATCGCCATCTGGTCACAAACTACAGACCCATCGTGATCCTGTCAGTTTTAAGCAAATTATTTGAGAGCTTAGTCCTTGACATTGTGCAACCACTCTTCAAGAACGTAATCATTGAGGAACAGCATGGCTTCTTGCCGGTTAAATCAACTGTTACCAATCTTCTGTCCTTTCAGTGCCACGTGATGACAGCCTTTACCCATCGAACTCAGGTGGATTCAATTTACATCGATTTTAGCAAGGCGTTCGACAGGATTGATCACAGTCTACTCCTCAAAAAGTTTAAGAGTTACGGGGTAGTGGGCACCATGCTGAAGTGGTTCCAAAGTTATCTCTCCAACCGCAAGTTATTTGTTGTCTTTGCCTCTCAACGGTCTTCTGGATTCCTTGCAAACACGGGTGTTCCACAAGGTTCCCACCTCGGACCACTATTAATCTCAATCTTTATCAACGACATAGGTGAAGTTATTGATTTTCCTTTCTTGCTTTTCGCCGATGACATCAAGTTGTTCAAGGAGGTCGTTACAACCCGGGACTGTCTTTAACTACAGGAAACTCTCGAAAATGTAAAGCTCTGGTGTTCGTCCAACGGAATGACTATTAACCACAATAAAACCAAATCTATAACATATAGCAGGATTAAAAACATCATAGTCACCGACTATTATTTGGATGGCGCCCTGCTGGAAAGGTGTAGTCAAATGAAGGACCTCGGAGTCACTATTGAATCCTGCTTTGAGTTTGGTCAACACATCAGCAACATTTGCTCCAGGGCCTACCGGACACTTGGACTCGTTATGCGGACTGTCAACCATGGATTTGACTTTAGAGCTGCTACCATCTTGTTCAAGGCACTTATTCGTCAGCTTCTGGAGTACGCGTAGGTGGTATGGTCCCCAGATCAGCTCGGCCAGATTGACCAACTTCAATCCGTCCAAAGACGCTTCATCAGGTTCCTGGGTGGTCGTGCTGGTTACAAGTACTGGGAAGTTCCCATTGAGGCAGTCTCCGAGTCGCATGGACTGCAGCCACTGGCTTGTAGTAGACAGGTTGCTGATGTATCTTTATTGTACAAGCTCCTTTACAGCAAGATAAATGCTCCATACCTCCTGGAGAAGATCAACCTCAAGGTACCATCCAGGGCGACAAATGTGGATCAGTGGACTTCTTCTGCGACACCGTTGGCCAAGTAAGGTGCTCTGCTGCTGACCACTGGTTCCAAGCCCCGGACTGCTGAAAGTTGACCTGAACTTTTATTCATTCTCCGTTCATTAAATAGACTCTTTGCATTGTAATTTCTTCTATTTATTGTTACTTATACTCATCATTATTATTTATTGTTATTTTTTTGTATTGTCATTGTTATTAGGGCATACTTGTCAGTGTATACTGTTAACTTACTTGTCAGTGATAAGTAATTATGATTTGAAAAATAACTTGTTGTTGCCATAATATATTGTTGGGATTTAGCATTTGTTATTCGGTTTATGTCATTGTTATTATTGTAGCTGTTAGTTAACTACTTGCCACAAGGCCATTGTTCTTTTTTCAATATTGTAAAAATGGTGATCATGCCGTGGAATAAATAATGACGTTTCGGTCCCGCGAAACGTCGATGTATTTTGTTAGTTTTTGGGACGATAAGTGTTTTTTCGTGTTTCGTGTTTGTGTTGTGTTTTTTGTACGGTACCTGACAAGTCCCAAGCTGACGACATCCTAAATAGGTGAGTGAAACCCAAAAACTATAGCCATAAGTGGAATAAATAAATCTTATATAATAAAAGAGTGCATTTAAGGGTCTAGAGAGAGAACTACTGAACGGATCGAGGCCGTTTTGGTGTCAATGGATTTCTTATGACCCCTAGATGATAGGAAAAATATGGTATCCCTCGGAAAATGCCTTATAAAGCCGCAAAATGAAAATTAGACCTTATTTAGACCAATCTAAGACGTGATTTTGTTGATTTGTTTACTGCTCCAGGTGATCCATATCTTACATTGAAATTTGACACCACTGCTGCTTTACAAAGTGTTTTTGTAAACAAAAACAGACAACTTTTTAATTCTATGATGACAGATGCAAATTAAATCAAGGACACGTAATGTTGCAGTGGTTTTTAAAGCAGTAAAATATTTAACAGCTGATGCTTTAATAAAATTTTGGTTGCTATACTATAAACAGAGTTTATTTAATATAGATGATTGAATTTATGCATTTAAACTTACGTGTTATTTATTAATATTTCAACTATCAATGAGCTTCGTGTTTTGAAATATATATAAACATAATCTTATGATATTGTAAAATTCTCCCCACCGTATTTTAATCCATTAATATATATATAGCGTCCTTATATTCTTATTTTTCAACCTTTTAAGGTCGTGTAGGCTTATGATTCTACATGTTCAACAGTTGGTTTATTGTTCTCACTGATATAATAAACAATAGAGTGCAAAAATGTGAAAATGCAGAACTATGATTTGGAAGAAATAATTAAGTCTTATATTGGAAGAAATAAGTCTATACGATTGACTTAGAGGACAATGCAGTAGCACTTAGTACATCCAGGAATGTACTTCTATACCATTGCGTGAAAAATTCAAGTCAGAACTTGAAAGCAAGGTTCAATTAGATGCATAAACACTGTGGAAGAGCCCTCAGAATGGTGTTTAGCGATGGTGGTGATACCAAAACCTAATGGGAACGTCAAGACTCTGTGTAAATCTAACAAAATTAAACAAGAACATAAGGAGGCAAAAATGCCAAAGGTTGAAGACACACTTAATCAGATTGGTAAATCTCGAGTGTTTAACAAATAAGATACAAATTTCACATTCTGACAAATTTAATGGTCTCTGGGTAAGCGAAATTATACCAATAAGTTAATTGACCATACATCTGGAATGGAATATATAGAAATACATTTAAAAAACCTTTAATCATTATCTTTTTTTGTAAAGTCTCATAGGCCTATTGTAAAACAATATTATAGTAAGTATTATAAACAATTTAAACTTATAAACTGTTAATGATATGCTAGAGATCGCCTGCTGATCAAAATTAGACCAAACTTTTAGTTGATCTGGACCCAAGAAGTTTAAAAACATTTTATAACTGAACATCTGTTCTTCCTCTTTTTCTAGCAGTTGTTTTTACAACGGCTGTCGTCTAATGATTCAATCAATTATCGTTTCTCAATAAGATTAACATTGGAACTTTGAAAGCCTGTAGGGCGTAGCCCTGGAGTCCAAAGTGAATTAGAATGGGATTCTGCTCATCTACAGAACTAAACCTTTCTAACGGTATGCGGGGATTTCTCCTACGATGCACACGTGTGAATCGTCGTCTTTTCTCATTGTGTAAACAATGAGAAAAGAGGAGGAAACGAAACATGCTTGCCTATTAATATATATAGACTAAGAAATCGCCCACTGGTCGAAATTCGACCAAATATTTAGTTGATCTTGAGCTCATTAGTTTAAAAAAATTATAGATAAAACAAACTGTTCTTCCTGATTTGCTATGATTTGTTATTACAACAGCGGTTTCATGATCAATCAATTATCCTTCTCCCATAAGATTAACATTAAAACTTTCAAAGCCTGTACGGCGTAGCCTCGGAGGTCGATGTGAATCAAAATTCTGCTCAATCTACAAGCTCTACCTTTCAAACGGTATGCGAGGATTTCTTTTACGTTGCCCACAAGCTGAGAAAAAATTAGGAAAAGATACATGCTTGCCTATTAATATATAGATAACTGTTCACATTGGTAAAGAAATGGAAAAACTTTAGTTTCATTACTATGTTGTCGATGTATTAATAAATTCTGTGACCATTTTCAAACGTAAACATCAAATTCATGAATAATCATGAAAATTACCTGTCATTTTTGACGGGCTGTCTGCTAGTAAATAAATAAGCAGTAAATAAATAAGCAGCTTAAACCACCGTTATTTGAATAGCATTCAGCGTTCACCGTAATAATTTATCGTTTGTGCAAAAACTCTCAAAATGCCAACTCATTTACGGTACTTGAACTCTCTAAATTTCTTAATGTAGGTGTATGTCAAAGATTTCGTACATTCTTTACCAATTCCTAATTTAGAATTCTAAAAGGATCGAATAATTAATATGTAGTACCCAGGAAATGTAGATGATAACTAACATAAAAGCGGTTGATAAAAAAATCATTAAAAAGTCACATCGAAAATTTACAGGTAACCCAAGGGGCACACTTATTTTATTTGTATTGAGTTTGTACAAAAAACCTGTTAAAATTAATTGAACGTTATTTTATCACTAATTGTTATAATATTATTTGGTTTTCTTATAAGGTCAAGAATTTATGGAATTTATGTGTTACTCTAACTGTACCAGTTTTTAGTGTAAAATCCTAAAGTATAATATAAATAAATAGAGATAACAATAATTTCAGATTATCCTATGAACAACTTGTAAGGGATAGGGGAGAGTTGCCGATACTGGACCGGTTCCTTGGATGGACCACCTGAGTTTACATGCCTATCGGGAGTGTTTCGCGCCAACCCTCAGCCACGCACTCTTCTTTTGCGTTGAGTTACTCGATATTTGTTGTTTTCAGAACTTTTCAGTACTATTTTTAACAAATTCATTGCATAATTATGAACTATGTATTCCCAATGTGTCTTGTATTCTTAAGATCTGCATGAATCAGGCAGTAATATAATCCGTGTTATAACCATGGGACTCAAACTCTTATAAAGATAGGTTTGGTTATTAGATTTAATGCACAGTTGCCCATATGTTATCATGGATATCAAGGATAGTTTCCTTGATCGTACCGGTCCAATCTAGGAAACACTTTTAGTTTTCCACGAATCGACGCACATCCTAGTTTGTCCTGTCACAAGTTGAAAATGGCAAAACAATGCAAGTACATATTTCGAAGCAAATAGTGTAATTTTAACATAAAATGTTTAAATACAATACGAGTACTGTTAGCGGTTCAATTTAGGAAACTCCATAAGGAAATGGTTTTCCCGTTTCGACAACTCTCCCCTTCTACTATTAGAAAATATACTATAAAATTATTCGGTGATTAGTTTACAAGGTTAAAAAGACAGCTAATAAACGCAACGAGAATGTCAAAGATGAAAACTCAATTTTGTTTACGATGTTTTAGAAGCCGGAAATCTGATAAATTATGTGCTTCCTCTATTATTCCTTCCTTAAAAGCTTGGTCGAACGTAAAATTAAGACTTCGAATTGTGTTACAACCCATAAACATTTGTAACTTCCTTACCTTTTAAAGAATCACGTTTACGTATTAGCATAGAAAGCCTAACCAGGTACCTGATTAGTCTTTCTATGGTATTAGTTTCTATATATTTTTTTGTACTTTTAAGCCTACTACCATGAAAAAAGTCATTATAATCCCATTAAAATCACTGTTTTCACATTGTTACTGTTAAAAAGAAAATTTTAAGCTTAGTAAGTAGACAATTTCCAAAATATTTCTTAAAAAACGAATATAGTTATCCAGTCATGTATTCGATTTATAGCGAGTTAGTGTTTAGACGCATTTGAAAATATTTACTGAGTGCTGAAGTAGTTTAAACTTAGAGAATATTGATCTTGAGCTATGTATGAAAATAAGAATGTTCACATTTTTCATCGTCAAAACAAATTTTTATTCGTAAAAGTTAAAAATATATAAAACAGAAATCTTTAAAAATATTGAACAGAATAAATCGTTTGCATTTACGGATTAAATTCCCGTAAGAAATGGACGATACTAAAACAGATTTTAATTCATCTTTTACAACTTTGAAACCATCCTTGTTCCCTCTGTAAGCCTTTTACCGTTTATTAATCAACAAATCTCGCCTGAACGCATTGTTGTCAAGCCCGAGGCGGGCGTTATTGAGTAAAGTGAGACCCGCCAGCCATGCCTGTGATATTCCGTTTGAAGGATGATGTTCTAAGACGTCCTGGATTCAATTAGCTAAAAGCGTCTTTAATATCAAGATGAGAGTCTTATTATTGCTAAGACAAGAAGTTCATCAAAGTAAATCTGAAGGTAGTTCAAGTATTAATTTACACAACCTTTGTGTCAGATATAACATAAAATTTTCCTTGTGGAATAATCTAAAACACATTCAGAAAGATTTTAATACAGTTAGATGGAAACCACGGTAAATAAAATAGCATACAGTAAAAAAATGTTTATTCTTTGAGGCTTTTTTTTTTTTTTTTTTTTTTTTTTTTTTTTTTTTTTTTTTGTATGAACTAGTTATAAGAATGAGTTGTTACTAAATTATTATTGGTGGTTTTATTTATCTTTCGGCGACATCCCCTGTGCGAGCATTGCATGATAAATCATGCTAATTATGGTTATTTTAATAGAAAGTCGCAATAACTCCAGTATTTGTTGTAAGATCCTTACAAATATGGTATCTTTGGTTACATAATTCAATTTGTCAACTTTTTGTTTCTTGTACAAATTTGATAAAATTATCTTAAAAATTATTAGGTTTGTTAAAACAAAAGACCTGGTATTGGAGTGTCACAATCCACATACCGGGGTTGCACTTAGAATCTCGGTAGGCCTACTTGATGAATCTAAATTTTTCACGATATGAACTGCCGTAGTAAGCTGCCAGGCGCCAAGTTGGACCTCACACACGCTGACATAGTTACAGTTGATGATTTTTAATACCCCTTTTCATGTGGTCAAATGGCTTAGGGCAGTGGAAATCCCAGGTCTAAAGGTGCATGCGCTGAAGTACAACATACACACCTTTGCTGTCGGTCATTACAACCACCACAGCTGAGGATTGGCAGACTCCATGGGATGGGAGACTTAGCCTATTTAAATGTTAAAGGGGGCCACCCACGTTCTCATAGACCCTAAGGGCTGATATACGGTAATGAACACCCCAGTTCTAGGGAAAGAAAGCCTTGAAGTGCAACGCAAAGCGCCATGCAAGTACGGTCACGAGAAACATAAGGAAATTAAGGCTAGTACTTGGGAGGATAAAATATGACGACGGATTCAAGACCAGAGGCCGCCATAATAAGCTGAGATTTTATGGGTTCCAGACCGGAAACTTGAGCTTCCTCCGTCAATCCGACGGCCAAACTTACCGGAACTGAACCCAACTCTACGGCTGTGGGGTGCTTAGAGTGAGAGGGGTGATTATTAGCGACATCCACTGTTATCGTAGGAGTATCCCAACCTAACTTTTAATATAGTATGAAGTTAACTTCTTTATTTCTTGATAAATTACCAGGTTAAGCGAGCCTTGCTCGTAATGGTTTAATTGACTTTTGCTATAGTACCATGGTAAGCAGGGCTATTAAGTTTATACCAACAATCAACTATACTCACACTTAACAGCTAAAACGAAAATACTTAAAATAATGGGCTTTTATTTTTATTTACCTATCGTTGTTAATTTACAAAAAATAACAGCAACCAATGTTAAAAATTAAAATTTTTAAATTTTATTTAGAACAAAATTCAATTTTTTATGGAGTTGAGTTTTTTTATAAACTTAATTTTGAGTAAAAACACTCTACTCCTGGCGGGCCACCCAAATGCAAAGATATTTAAAAATCGTGTTATATTCTGCTAAATGTAGCCTACAACTATAAATTAGGTGTCATAATTAAAGAAGAATAACTGTACTAAATCTACTTTGCCACACGTCGGTAATTATTTAATAAAAACTAACAGAAAACTTCAGTTACAAATCGAGAAAACATATGATTTTAGACAGTTATAGCTGAGATTAGAAATTTTATTAAAAATTCTTAAGCCAGGGAAGACGAGATCCGTCTTTTTATTTTTAGAAAAAGTTAATAGCCAATCTCTATCTTAATTGGTTAGTTTTAAAACACGATTCCCATAAACCTCTACATATATTAAACTCTCCTCTACAGAAAAACAGATGATTTTAGACAGTTATAACTAAAAATAAAAATTTTATTTAAAAATTCCAAAACCAGAGAATAAGAGTTGAGTCTTTCTACTTTTAGAAAAAGCCCACAGTCAATCTCTATCTTAATTGGTTAATTTTGAAACACGATTCCCGTAAACCTCTGTATCTATTAAACTGGCCTGCGCTTCGGTCGCCGTAGCGACCTTATTGCGCATAAACTTAGCTTTTTGAGTGAAAAGGATGAACTTGCTTGGTTTGTCAGTTTTTAGTGTGACCTGACTAATTGTGTCCCCACTGAACGGGCCAATAAAATCTTTGAATCTTTATCTAGTTAATCTCATTTTATCGTAGCGAACGAGCTCACCTGAAGCACGAAACATTTCACAGGTTGGGATTGCGATACGTGCCCGCGAACAGCTAGTTGTTCTATAAGGGAAAATAGTTAAACATTAAATTATAATGTAGGCCTATATATACTTCAGCACTATACAATACAACATATAATCAAACTATGCAAATAAATTACATAGTAAAAAATAAAAGATTAATAATAGAAGCTATTGATAAGTAAAACAAAATTTTTTTGGTGAGTAGGTACGCATCAAATAAAACATTTTCAAAGAATAAAACAACTACTACAATTTTTACTCAGAATATTTGGCAAAAATCAGGAACAACCCTATCGTTTCACCCTCTCCTCTGCCAATAAAAGGAAGGATTCCGGTTCCAAGATTGACGACTGGGGTGCAAGATGGCGGGCATAAAACCTAATGTGACCGCCGGTTTGTTATAGTCATAGGTGCTCTAATATCGCGGCACTGTATGCCTCCAAACATGAGATATTGTTCTATGTATTTACATTAGACTGTCACAGTTTGGATGTTGAATGGAATCTCGTACCAACAGTTTGTTGTCTATAAAAGGAGTCTATTTTCTGAATTTCATTGACGGATACATACAAGATTTACGTTTCACCTACAAAATAATTTTTTATTTGAACATTTTTTTTTAAATCCCTTTAAGCTGCTCATTTTTTTCGATTGTTAAACCCCCCCCCCCCTCTCCATGGAGAAAGGAGCGCCGGTAGCACGGCTGTAACTCCCAGAACCCGAAGGGTTGATGCCCAAGGGAAAAAGATTTTCGTGTAATTAATTCTACTTGATATCACCGAAGGGCTTACAGATTACAGATGTAAGGATTAACATTGCTCAATCCGATCTTATTATTTAGATAGTGAACTACTTAATGAGTGTGTGGAATCAACCTAGGCATTGTAAATTTGTTATGTTATAATGATGACTAATTGTGAATAGTCAATCTGAAGGTACATTAAATGTGTATTAATTAAAAATTTATTTTACAGTATATAAATTTTGTATCAATTTTAAAGTTCACGATGGATATTCAACGAGACTTGTCTTTGGATTGCAATTTTTTTTTTATATATTACTGTTTCAGAGAGTTAAAACAGATTTATATAATTTCCATTACTCTGGGTCTAATCTTTACCCATTACTGCATAGAAAAAAACATGGAAAAATTTAAAAATATATTATAAAAAATATAAATAATTGATAAAATCAAATGGGATAGGTTGGAGAAAAAATTACGGACACCGTGTAACTTATTTAGTAGCCATTAACCATTAACTCTTGTTGTACTATGTAATGTATTGGGTTTTCCCGTTGAGTTAAATAAACTAGAGATCGCCTCCTGATCGAAATTCGATCAAAATTTGAGTTGATTTGGCCCCAAGAAGCTTAAAAACATTTTACAACTAAAACATCTGTTCTTTATAATTTTCTAGCAGTTGCTTTTACAACAGCTGTCCAATGATTCATTCAATTCTCCTTCCTCCATAAGATTAACATTGGAACTTTAAAAGCCTATGGGGCGTACCCCTGGTGTCCGATGTGAATTAGAATGTGATTCTGCTCATCTACAGGACTGTAACTTTCTAACGGTATGCGCGGATTTCTCCTACGATGCACACGAGCTGAGAAAAAAGGAGGAAATGAAACATGCTTGCGTATTAATATATAGATAAATAATCTATCTATATTCTTATTTCTATAAGGGTTTCGTCTGTTACGTCCCTTTTTCTTTCGACATACTGAACCGATTTTTACGATTGAGGTGTCATTTTAAAGCTTAGGATATACCGCAGTGACGAATCGTAATTAAAAAGGTCATATTGTTTCGGGATTTACCCCCCTGGCCTTTGATTTATTTCTAGAGGGCGCTTTAAATGTTGACCAACTTTTATTGCAAGTTCTTTAATGTGAATTGTAATTTAACAGCTGATTAACTTCAGATGAATTTTAAAAGCCAAATAGTAAACAAAAATAGATCTCTGTCACTTTATAATAAACATTCACGTAATGTAGGTGAGTTTCACTCATACAGAATCATAAAATGCGCAATTTGCGCACGGGCCACCTCGTATCTATAAAAGAGGAAGTATATATATATATATATATATATATATATATATATATATATATATATATATATGTGCTTTGACTTTGTTGTACTGTATTAATACGTTCAAAGTTATGTTCTTGAACCATTTATCAATGTATATTCAAGTTTTTTTAAATGTCAGCTATGTATTTAAATCGTAGCAAAATAGTTAAGTGGCTTTATCCATTGAAATAAAAAATCACCATGTATATCAAAGAAAGGTTTAAAATTTTGTCATAAACTTTGGCGGGCCGTACACTTCTACTTTTTACTGCTCTTAAGTGCGGGAATATTCTTTGTAAAGAAACAAAGTGTTAGATTGTAGTAGAAAGTTTCTAAAATATCAACCGTGAATTCTCTCCTCCATACATTTTGTTTTACAGATGAATAATATAGTACAAGGTTAAAGTGGAATTAGGCATAATAAAAGGAAAACATTATTATCTGTTATAATATCGAGTTTTAATAAACTTACATCAAATCCATAAGTATGAAAATATTTTATGCCTCAATATATGTATTAGCATATTAAAATTTCCATATTTTCTCATATCTTATTTCTTACATTCATTTTCCACTATTTTATAACTATGTTTCCATGATGCGCTTTTTTTTACCATTCCGAAGACAGCCCCCAAAAATGAAGGTTTTTTTACTGGAGAGTTATCCGTTATTTCTATTGCCTGAAAACATTAGATAAAATCAATGTAAAATTACTTGATATTTATATACTACTAGGGGATTGTAGGGGCAAAGGCCCCTAAAAACAAACTGGTGATGTTTTCTCCAAAAGTAAGCTTCAATTCATAACCTTTTCTACTGTATTTCTTCTCGAGCTGAACTGTGAATTTATAAGCTTGGATTTTCTTATAAAATATTACCTAATATTTAAAAATATTTTGGGCGGTATCAAATCAGCAATAAACGAATAATCTCCCCTGTATTAAAATATAGTAGTCTATTTTGTGAAAAAAGAAAATTCAATGCACCATTATAGAGCCGGACGCAATAAAAATATATTTAACTTTAAATATGAACCGTACATGATGAATTCGTAATTCAAATTAATAAAATTGTTCAATACTACATGACAAAATGGTTATTAACCCAAATATATTGTTCACTTCTGTCTAAGACAGGAATCCCTGTGCCCCCCAAACTCTCCGAGTTCCCCATGCCCCCCCATTCCATCCAGTACCCCGTGCTTCCAGTATACCCATATGCCCCTAGGGCCAGCGTGCCCCATATGCCTCCACCCTCGTACACCCCCCCTGCCCCCTGTGGTCCCATGTTCTCGTGCTCCCATGCTATATCCACCCCTATATCCACCGTGTCTTCTTTATGCCCCCCATGCTTAACTACGCATGCCCCCCGTAAAACCAAAGTCCCTCTTGCCCCTATGTCTTTCGATTTACCTTGTACTCCCTTAGATCCCCTGTCACGCATGCCTCCTCCATGCCCCTCGTTTCCCCCACTCTCCTGTGCTCCAATCCCGCCGTTTTTCTGAGTGCCCTACGTGCCCCCTCTGTTCCCCCTCATACGTTTCCCCCGAGGGCCGCATGCCTCCAATGTCCCCCCCCACCCTCCTTACTCCTATGCTCCCCATGCCCACCTTTCTTCCCCATGTCACCAAAGTCCCTCGTGCCCCTATCCTTGCCGTAACTACCTGTACCCCCGAGCCCCCTCTTGATGGAGAGAGTTTTCCCTGCTTTATTAGACACTGGGGCCGTGGTCAATCTCGTTGGGGAGAATGAGGCCGGCTACCTTCTGAGAATGGCAGGTGGGTCGTGGTCTATTGCCGAACTGTCGTTCCATCTGACGGGGGAAGTGGATGGCAAGCGGTGGACAGAGGAGGCCTTGTACATTCCCACTCTGACGACGGATATGAACCTCGAGATGCCAACTATCCTTGAGCTGGATCTATTCGGGTTTGGGTGTCAGGCCATTTGTATGGGTGAGGGTGAGATCACTTCAGGCCGCGAGGGTTTGCTGAATATTGTCAGCGGAAGTAAGGAAGACCCTGGGGACCCCATCGAAGAAGGTCTCCGCTTGACCATCCACACGACCGAGGTACATGGTGGTACCGACGAGAGTGGGAATATGGGTAATGACCCTATGACCCCGTGGTAGGCTCGTGCAGATCAGTCTATAGGTCCAATGCGTGCACTAACACCCTTGACTGGACTGCAAGAGCAAAGACTGAAGAGTTTTCTCGATACGAAGTAGCCCCAGTTCGATGATGTCCCCGGGATATCCCACCTGGTAGAACATGTGATAAGGCTGAAGGACGGAGCAGTGCCGGTGAAGCAGAGACACTATCCGAGGAACCCAATGATGCAGGCTGTGGTTAATAATGAAATTTAGGCTATGCTGAAGGACGGTGTCATTGAATCGTCCTCATCAGCGTGGAGCTCGCTGATTGTCGTGGAGGAGAAACCGAACGGCAAATTCCGAATGTGCTTGGATCTGAGGGAGGTGAACGAGGCTAGTGTCCCCGATGCGTACCCCCTCCGCCGGATCAATGCCATTCTGGAAAAGCTGTGACAGGACCGATACAAAAGTACTTTGGACTCATATCGAGGCTATTGGCAGGTTCCCATGAGTGAATCGAGCCGGCCTATCACTGCCTTTACGGTTCCCGGAGTTGGTCTGTTCCAATTTAAGGTTATTCCTTTTGGCTTACATTCTGCTGGCGCCACCCTTCAGCGTCTTCTGGATAAGGTGGTGGGACCAGACCTAGAACCAAAAGGCGTTCGCGTACCTTGACGACCTGGTCCTGGTGTCCGATACTTTCGAGGGGCATTTGGAACTTCTGAAAACCGTCTTCGGAAGCCTAAAGGAAGCAGGACTTCGTCTGAACCCAGAGAAGTGTCACTTCTGCAAAACCCGGTTGAAGTACTTGGGTCATGTCATCAGTGACGCTGGAATTGCGACGGATCCAGAGGAGGTCAGAGCAATTCGCGATTTTCCGAAGAGGTATTGGTGATATTATACTAATCGTAAAAAAGATATACCATTTGTTAATATTTGAAAAGAGATGAAAGTTGTTAAAAATGGGTTATTCCTAAATGTAGAAAGTTTATTGATTGGTTGATAATGAATTGTTTAATGTTGAAGGATTTGGATTAAATAAAAATCATTTGAAACATATTAAAAATAATAAAAAAATTGACCACTAACGCAAGGTGATTTGGAAAATACATACTTTTTAAAATATTAAATATATAAGAGTTATAAAAATATAGATTGTATTACCTTTTTCCGTCAGCAGTTCTAAACTTGAAACATCACATTTATGTTGACATGTTTCTGTTTGACAAAGTACTTGTACAGTACAAGTACAAGTACACAGTACTTGCAGATCCAAATTATACTTTGGGTTTGATATTACTGTGTTTTGATAATGGTTTAGTTAAACCGAAATGTATGTCAACATAAGTGTGATGTTTCAAGTTTTGAACTGCTGACGGAAAAAGGTAATATAACCTATATTTTTATAATAGGTATTGCAGTTCGGGGGCTATAAATAATGAATTTTAATATAAGCTTTGTTTTATAAGAGATTTAGCCAAAGACATTTAATAATTTTAAATGTGAAATAGATTATTTAGATTCATTTTATGGTAATGGAACTCATTTGGTTTGTTGATATAAAAAAACATTAAGTATGATTTTGATTCATATGGTACTACTGATTAAATACAAAAATAATTGGTTGAATATTTAGAAAAAGATAACATATTTTATATTGATTGTCAAATTCAATACTCTAACGATCCACCAATTTGTGGTTATATATGTGTGTTTGTATTAAATCTGTTGAAAAATAATAAAATACTTAATAATAAATTAATTTATCCTCAATAAATGTGAATTCCCAAATATATTTCATCTGTTTGGTCGACAAAACAAATGACAAAAAATATTATAAATTTATGAAATGTTAAATTTGACATTAAATATTTTTATTACGCAGGCTAAAGACCCGAGGAGCTGTTAAGTAGTCCAGACTGGTATTGCTTGTCAAAAACCTTACAATATATTTTGGAAAATAATTGATTATAAATTTATAAGATCAATTATAATCGAATGAATTATAATCAATTATAATCAATTTTGCAAACGGAAGATATGTGTCTTACCTTTCTCCCCAGCTCACAAGCTTTCTCCTTGTCTTTTGCTTCATCATTGTAGTATTCGAAAACAGGGAAGACGCACCTCCAATAATCATTGACATCACACTCTCTTAAATTTAATTTAATTTTCAATGCTTCATCAAGAGGATCTGCTACATCTATAATTAACACAAATACGCTTGAATACTACAAATAACTCATGTATGTTTTGGTGAATCGGTTTGGTGACAAATCATACAAAATGTATAATTGTGTTAAAGCTGGTAATATAACTTGTTCTATCTACCTTTTCACGGGAAAGAGGTTATGTTAAGCCAAAGCGTGTACCTAGTTAACGAATTTCATTAAGTATGCGCACGGAAAATATTTAGAACAAAGTTGTAGACGCTTCTCAAATGGTAGTATTAAATGGGTAGCCTCAAATTAAAGGTTTTAACCTTAGGGAGTAGAGAAAATATACGGCATGTAAAAAAACTTCGTTCGATAAAAATAATATAAATACAGGTCTCTATGCCTGGAAAAATCTTACTTCTTTAAAATCTTTAATTGAAGTATATAAAAAAAGGAGTTACAAAATAAAAACACAGAAATTATGAAATCTTAACTGTCGAAGTTCAGACCACGTGTTCCAGTATAAACATGTTTTTGCATGGCAGAAGGTGAAAAAATTGTCTAATGGTACTACCATTAACTATGTACACTAACGTGAATAGACCTCTCATCCAATGCATTAGTTTGAGGAAAAAATTTGGAAGTTCAATGTACGCGGCACCAGAGTCGCTGCCATCGATGTTGTTATTATTCAGATGAATTTACAGTGCTGCAATAGTATATTTCGTCACTAATCCGGAAAGTGGTCGTTATCGGAGCAAGATCGAGTTTCAAGTACAAACCGAAGCCGAGTACTTGAATTCGATAGAGCACCGATATACCCCTTTCGGACGAGTTACGAACAGTACGTTTCATCATACCACCTTTAATAAATTTACAGTTTGAATAAAAATTAATAAATTTTAACCTATATACCCCCTCTTACGATATTACTTTGTTTATCTTGTATTTGAACTATTTACAGCCGATATTGAAAATGAAAATAAATTAACTTGTTTAGTGCCCCGAAAACCAATGTTTCGCGGTCTAGTCCCGAAAACTTTGTTTACCAACACGTTTATCCAACCCACCGGGAATCAAATAGTTTCGATCAAAGCTGACCGTTCCGAAAATAACGTTTATCACAATGGTTTGATGAAAAATTACTTAACCAACACATAAACACAAATTTCAGTTATAAAATGTTTCATCCTTGGTTGAGAAGAGTGGTACTGATTTATCTATCATATATTACGTGTACTTTCATGTACGCCGCACGAGATCGCACCACCGTCAATAGGTTTCACACCTCCTATGCTATGAGAAGTCTACTCACGTTATTGTACATAGTCAATGGTCACTGCGATAAAAATAATTGATCATTTTAAAACGTACCACATACTGCTGATTATGAATGTTTGATAAATACAAGTAATGTAAAATATCAAGCAACATCTCAATTTGTAGGGTTGCATTTGAATAGCAAAACAAAAGCTTTAGTAAGAATGATGAAAACAACTGTTATCTAAATAATTGGAATCCACGTGTTACAGATTCAACATGTGTTTACACAAATATACACCAGAGTTTAGCATCCGTAGGCCTACATTAAAACAGTCTAGAAGGCGAGTGAGCGGAGCGAAGGAGCTCGTCTTCAACAAGAAAGAAGCCTTTTTGCTCTGAGCATTTTAGCGCACGGTTTGAAACTAATATTACTATACAGAATATTATGTTTGAGTTTATACCGAGCAAATACTCGGCCCCCGGTACTATCTTTTATACAAATAAGTTTTTCTTATTTATATATGTACAAGCCTGATACATGAAAAGCATAAAAGGAAACAGGTTATTGTAGGCATTCTCAAATTCTATGAAAAGCCAATCGGAGTAAAATGATTTGACAATAAGGGCACCTATACACGTGATCATCACAAGGACAAATTGTAATATAAACGGAATAATTTTATAAACCAAATCCCCAGGCCTTTGATACATCAAGCCATAATGTACAATGTCCTAAAACAGATATTAAGGAACGTGCTTCAATAAAAAGATTTCATTTATTTTAGACAAAAAATATGCACCCTTTGAAGTAAAGCTTCAGGGTTATGCTGAATAAAAAGATGAACACATTCTCGTTTTAAATGTTGGTAAGTTTCCTGCCAGACGGCAGCCCGTGGATGCTGTCTATACTTTCTGACACAACCATCAACACCTGAAAAAGACAGTAACAATCAAGCCAAATTAAAAGTATTTTCAGAAATCCAAAAGGCAACTGTAGCCACAAAGCATATGACCCTTAAAAAGCAGACATCATAGTAAGAGTTTTCTGACTAAATGGTATCAACAAAGTCTTACAACACAATATTGATTTAGAGAGAAGAAAAATGGATCGGTTACGCACACATGTGACCAGCTCCAGATAGTGTGAGACTCCTAGAGACTAAAACTATCATTTTACTTTCAGACACTAGCTTGGGATCGCTTACAGCATTACATCAGAACTAGGCCTACTTTGGCTTTCACACTTTAGTGCTCACTCCAAATCCAGCCATTTATTCTTTCAAAGATTAAGACAGTAAGCCTGGATAAATCGGTCTTCTTGTATCAGAGGACGATCTGACCGGAATGCGACCAGCAACCCCAGCAATTTATAAATGAATATAAATGATAAAAACACGTAGTAAAGTACAATTTGTAGAAACTCTTTTTGTCTTTCAATTAGTTATTTACACTTTTCTGCTGCGGTGTATGGTTTTCAAGTTGTTGAGGAAAAACTATGACAGTATAAATTTCTCACAAAAGATGTAATATATTCATAGGTATGTATGTAATTATTAAAAAACAACCTGTGTACCCTTCAAACATTTTTATTTCATATTCATTTTTATATTCATAGGTATGTATATAAAAAAACTAAAAGAGTGTGAAACTTATCACACGTTGCAAAAATGTAGGAGATTTGATTAGCTTTCTTTTTGTAATTTGCACTTTTCTCCTATATAGGTTTTTAGATATTTAAAACTACACAAAAATTAACATTTTTTATAAATTAATAAATTTTGACTATTTATGAAAATATATCTCAGAAACTAAAACAGATAAAAAAATAGTAAATAACAAATTTGTAGGAAATTTTACGAGGATTCTTTTTGTAATTTACGTATTTTTGCTATGGTTTTTAGTTTTTGAGATATTGGGTAAAAATATAAAATAGTACCTTTCCGACCCTATTGCCGCTGAAGCTCCAGGAGAAATTCCGGGGACTTTTAGTATGTACATCCTATAATCACCCCAAATACATTTATCAAATAAAAATCCTTACCTCCTGCCATGTCGTCTACAAACTCTTTATTGACTGGACTATACGTGGTTGTAGAATTGTAATCTTCTAGGGTTTGTAATGTTAGGCAAGGTTAAAAATACTTTGCTAGAAAATAATAATAATAATAATAAAAAAAAAAAAAAAAAAAAAAAAAACTGGATGTCCCAAAACCATTTTCCTGGAGAGTTGTCGGCCTTATTTAAGGGGTTGATACGGCAAAATATCACAAGAAAACTTTATTGGTTTGGCTATTCACAGATAATCTCATAGTATCTGTTTTATTTAGAGCTCAAAATAAGTAAATAAAATTCAACATAACCTTATTTTGAACAGATTTTAATATAACTAGTGGAGTGTAGGGGCAAAGGCCCCTAAAAAAATGGTAATTAGTCCAAAAATAAGTTTCAATTTATCACCTCTTTGCAGTATTAGTCCTACTGTATTTCTCAAGATGTAATGCGAATTTACATGTTTGGGTTTTCGAATAAAATATATCCTAATCCTTACGACAATTTTTGGTGGTATCACATTGGTAATTTACTAATAATTTCAACTGTATTAAAATACAATAGTCTATTTTGACATGACTATTAGTGTTCTCCTTTTTTATGGTGCATTGCCAATTTTACAATTTTATAACTATGCGGTTATCTTAACTCAAAATATCTACTCAATAACCAGCTGAGTTTATGATAAAACACTGGAACATCTGTTTAATCACACGTGTAGATATAAAAATCATCTTTCCATTAGATTAACATTGGAACTTCAAGGTCCAATGGGGCAAAGCCCAGGTAACTTTTGATAATTCTGGTATTTTTCCTTGTGTCCTTGGCCCTCAAGCTTTAAAATGAGCCATCATACGTATCCCTATCTTTCTTCTAACTCGAGATATTTCGTGGGGACCGATTCGCTTACGGAATTATATATATAGATTTTAGTTCATAAAATTCCGAAATTAAATTTAATTTTAAATTTAGGATATGTTTGCCTTTTTAAACTGACCGAACATACTATGTGTGTAGAATTTGAAGCTACAAAGTGTACCATATACTCTATTAGTAGACCTAAAATGTTTTTTATAATAAAAGATAATTATTTTGCTGGACTGCAAATATCAAAACTGAATGCATTTTTGTAAAATTAAACCGTGAACGGACATGGGCCTCCAACACACATTTTGCCCCAGGCCCCCAACTCTCCATTGGTGGCCCTGATTGTTTAAATATGAAATATGCCAATTGCCTTTCAGTTAATTTCTTTCCTATCTTTTCGCGAGTAGATTACTGGAGGAATTTTTTTGTTATTCAAATATCGTCAAAGAAATATATGAGTCAATTTATCAGACCTACGATTCAAGGGATCGTACTGAACTAAGTTTTTCTTCAAAAAAAGGTATCCCTTCTCTTGTTTTCGTTTTAACGAGAAGCATTTAAATCATAAGAGCGCTTGAATTTTGGTTGTACGTCTTTATAAATTCTTGTCAACTCCCGCCGAATCCAAATTGAAAACATTAAATTGAAACTACAGACTTTTTCCACACCTTGGATACCCCAATCCACTAACTCGATTGAAGAAATGTTTAAGAATATCTTATTTTAGGAGACTTTTCCAACATTTTGGTATTAGCGTACAGCTCCGAAGGATATACCATTGTCAGACAAGCTTCAAGTGGTATATACCGCAGAAGCGGGGATGAAATTTGGGAATTTGGCATGGAAAAAAGGTGAATGTATGAGTAAAATGGCAATTGTCATATTTTAACCTTGTCAGGTAAATCATATTTTGGCCTATGTCACCTACAATATCTGTTAGGAATTTCAACGAAGTTAATCTAAATATAAGATAAAAAAACTACAGCTAAATTCACCTGTAACTTGGCTTTCACTGATTCCTAGTTCCCGAGCAGCCAAACGTTTAGTTGATAATGTCTTTGCTTTTAGTATTAGGTAGCAAAATCTTTCTCTCTTTTCTCTTGGCCCTTCTTCAACTAGTGGTGATTTTAAGGTCTTATCTAAAATATCCTGTAAAAAGAAAACCTTTTATATGTGTAAATAGTAGGCATATATTTTACCACTAGTCTGGAAATGGGTTTTCCGGACGAGTTGTGAACTTCCATCAAGATGCAATTAATAAAAATATATAAAAGTTTTAAAGGAGAATATTTTTAATTTTTTTTTGTCAGTTGTAATACAGTAAAGCCAGAATTCAAAACGTTATTTTTTTTTAAATCAGATGATTGTTGTGGTACAGAGAAAGTTTAATGATGTACGGTATACATTTCATTGCAAGGGCCGAGAATGGGGTTTTTCTGGCCTCGAGATCGTGTTTCAATTTCGGGACTTCGTCTCGAACTTGAAACAATCGAGAGCAAGCAAAACATTTTTGGCCGAGTTACGAACGATATTTTTCATCACACGACACAATTCAATAAATTCTAAACAAATGAAAAAAATCGTTCATAACAATCAAAACATAACCTCAACGAAGCTAGCGAGTTGTCCTGCTTGTGTTTCTGGTTGCTAGGCAACCTCTTCACATCAGCTAAGGCCCCCGAAACTAGAATACTCTAGCGGTAAGTGACAACTACAGCTGATTTCAAGGGAAAAGCACCGTTTTCCCATGTACGTCATATATATTTGACAGTTGCTATCAGCTGAACAACCAACTTCGTCACTGAATTGTTATTTAATTTGTTGTTGTTGCTGTCTCCTACCTTATTATATTCCAGATTTCTTTGCTACTGTTTCCATCACCGGCCTACACTGGAAATATTTGCCGGCCAAGGCTGAGAAAACATGTGTTTCGTTGGTAGAAGTGAGGGTCGAAAACAGGTAATAGCGATGTAGTATGATGAAAAAGAATTGAAAGAATTTTCTTGGACCGAAAGTAATGTCTATAAACTAAAAAAAAAAAAACGAAAAACAGGCGACGGTGACTAGTTTTAACTGTTTAGAAATTGACGATTTCCCGAAGACCTCAGCTGTACGGAAATTTGTTACTTTCGAATACAAAGTGATGAAAAGAAATATTTCACGTTTAAAAGTTATTTTCAAATGTTTATAATGAAATAGTATATTTCGTCACTAGTCCGGAAAGTGGTCGTTATCGGTGCAAGATCGAGTTTCAAGTACGAGGCGAAGCCGAGTACTTGAATTCAATCGAGCACCAATATACCACTTTCGGACGAAATACGAACAGTACTTTTCATCACACCACCTTTAATAATTTTACAGTTTGGATAAAAATTAATAAATTTTAACCTATATGCCCCCTCTTACGTTGTTATTTGTTTATCTTGTATTTGAAATATTTACAGCTGTTATTAAAATAAAAATAATAACTTGTTTAGTGTCCCGAAAACCACTGTTTCGCGGTCTAATCCCGAAAACTTTGTTTACCTACACGTTTATCCAACTCACCGGGAATCAACTACAGTGACCGGCTCACGAGAAAGCACTAGATCCATCAGTAAACAATCATATAGAATAACAATCCAGCCATTCAAATTGAATATTCACTCAGATGTATGTGCTAAACTAAAAACATCCTCTAAAAATAGTATATTTCACCACTAGTCCGGAAAGTGACCCATCCATTTCTGGGCGAGATAGTGTTTTACGCGCGAGGCGAAGCCGAGCGTGGAAAACACTATCGAGCCTGGAAATGGGCTTTCCGGACGAGTTGTGAACGGTACTTTTCATCACGACGCAATTATTAATAAATGTGGAAGTTTTAAAGGAGGATTATTTTTGTAAATTCTTTGCCATTGGACAAAGTAAACAAAGCTGGAATTCAAAATTTAATTTGTTTTAAACCCAGCTGATTGTTGCTGTACAGAAAAGTTTGTTTACCTTGGACGGAAAGTAATGTTTACAAACATTACTTTCCGTACAGGTCAGTAAAATCAGCTGACGGTGACAGTTTTGGAAATGACTACTTTCCAAGGTCTCAGCTGTACGGCAAATTGTCACTTTCGTATACGGAGTGATGAAAATAAATAAATCAATCAAAAATAAACATTGTCTTTACTGGACAATCTGAAATGTTGACTATCAAACATGTGTTCTGTTTAAAAACTGTAGCAATTATTAGTGTCATTTGTTTATGCTTATCCCACATTTTGTGTTGTATTATGTTTGGCGATTTGAAGCCGGCCGCCGAGGCGAGCGGGTTCGACACCCAGAAGCATCGGTCCACCATTTTACCATACTGCCACCTTAAAAATAGACCTATATATATTAAATATGAAAATTGCTGCTTTACAAATAGAAATAAAATTAACCTTTTTAACAAAATTTATACCATTTTATCTAAATACCAAATTGAAGTGTAACAAAACTCTAAACCTCACCGTAACGCTCCTTTCACACATCGCGGTTTTGCTCGTACGATTAAAAATGGCACGGCGGACATTTCAATAGAATCTTATGAGACCTTTTACACAGGCAGGAGCGTAACGAGAACCGAAGTTGATTTTAACAGTCATTATCTTTCTACTAAATGCTTTATGAATGAACGCTTAGGAAAAGATATATACATTCCACTCGCGAACGTCTTAAATATAGCCTTTCCCAAGCACTTAATAATAAACCAAAAATAAATAAATAAATATAGTTTCGAAATAAAATAGGCCTAGTTATGTTAAAATCTTATTGTAACTCTTGGGGTTACGACACGCTTGTTCCGAGTCCCCGCTTGTTTCGGACATGATATTGACAGCAAACCTTCCCACTTGTTCCGCGACCAGATGCCCTAGTGAGATTAACGAGTACCGATTGTCCCAAGCTGCGGCTTGGGTGACCCTATATTACTTTCGCTTTACTGCACACGTCGATGCCAAACACTATGAAATCCAGTGCTGTTATGTCATTTTCGATACAATTCAACAATTATTTAAATTTGTTAACATTACAAGTATTATTTAAATTATTTTGCTACCGGTACCAAATTTGATATAAATAGGCTGAGATTTAATTATTAACGAAAAAACTAATCTTACATTATCCTATACTCTTATACGAGCAATGTTTGCTTGTTTGCTTGTTTGCTTGCTTGCACAATTATCTCAAAAACGGCTCCGACGATTTCCTTCAAATTTTGGAATAAACTTAGTTTTACCTTAAAAATACGATTGAGATGGGTCTCGCCCCCAGGGAAAATCTAATTTTGCTAAAAATTAAAGTTTAAAATTACAAAATTTTAACATTGGGCTTATGGGTTGCCATGTTGGCAACGAATTAACAACATATAAACAAGAAGTACATTCAGAACTTTAAAAAGAAATGTAACAGCTGTTTATGTACTGCATATTAAATGTCAATAAAGTTTATTCTGATATTTAAATTTACTAATATTTCACCGAGCAACGCTCGGTCCTCCTGGTACTGTGTACTTATTCACAAAGCCTCGATTCATAAATGAGTCTTGAAATTTGATAGATCACTGTTCCAGGTCACACACTTTTTTCAAGTCATAGAGGTTTGATGAAAAACGTAGTATCTTCTAATTCGTTTTTCAACACTAATGTTATACCGTAACTTAAAATATTGAAACACATTTACAACTGTTACAATGCATTGTTATATTATTCACAGGAAATTAGTTTCAAATTATGCTATATATCCCCAAAAACTCCCTATGGATCGACACTTATGACAAACACTGATTTGCATGAGCCTATACAGAGCTCGTACTTGCACCATGCGTGGCACACAACAAAATATTAATAGCGGTTTTTTGCGTCTCGTTCGTCGATATATGTGTTTATATGTGCATTTCACGCAATACATAAACATTAGAAACAAATCTGCCTAAATGCAGCAGCTTTTTTGCGCTAAGACTTTCATTCACTGACGAAATTCACATAAACAATTGGCATTTCTGGCCACTTAGCTAACGATTAGCTACCGCTTTTTAGTCCGATCGTCATTTAGAGCCGATAATTCAAGCTATGAACAAGTGAACGAGAAAAGTCGGTGATATCGGCTTCTGTAAAATCAACTTGTTATTAAGTAATCTTCACTCAATAATAATATGTTTTGATTTTTCATAATTAAACAATCATAAGATTACAAAAGAAATGTTTTTAGTGCACGGCCACACGAGCGTTTTTTCACGTGGTAAATACTAGCTTATTTTCACGCTGCTTAAATTTATAATTCAATTCTAATTATAAAAGCTACGGCGTGAAAACAAACTCGTGTGGCATACCCCATTACATTTAATGCTGCTCATATTTCTGGAGTATTTTCATGCTGCATTTGTGCATGAAGAAAACGCACCACTTTCGGACGAGATATGAATAGTACATTTCATCATACCACCTTTAATAAATTTTACAGTTTGGATAAAAATTAATAAATTTTAACCTATATAACCCCCTTTACGTTGTTATTTGTTTATCTTGTATTTGAACTATTTACAGCTGTTATTAAAAATAAAAATAAATTAACTTGTTTATAGTCGGGGGCAATAGAACAAGCGGGTGAAGGTCAAGCTAATTAACATGTAGTTAAATGAGGAGCAAAAATCAGCTGGCTTATTAAAAGATTTGACCTTGACACGCCTGTTCTATTACTCCCGACTATAGTGTCCCGAAAACCACTGTTTCGCGGTCTAGTCCCGAAAACTTTGTTTAGCAACACGTTTATCCAACCCACCGGGAATCAACTAGTTTCGATTACAGCTGACCGTTCCGAAAACAACGTTTATCGCAATGGTATGATGAAAACGTGTTTTCAACCGTCCTAAAAGTGACAGTTTATTTTATAACAGTTTTTTTACTAAGAACGGAAAATTGTTAATAAATAGCACTTGCATGTGTCAGTTGTATTGTAAATTATAATCATTTGAGTAGTAAAGTCTTACCGTGTGTCAGTAATTTTGTTAACCGTTTGACAAAGATTGAAAGCTATTGATTTATTAAAGGTTAATTTTGAATTCAAGGCCTGAGTATGGGCTGTTAGCTTAAAAACTTACTTTCCAGGTCTATGTTTAGGTAAAATTAGATACCTAAATCAATCAAAAAAATGTCGAACTTGCTGTTTTTGTATTGTTACGTTGCATTACATTTGTTTTGTAGTACCAGGGGGACCGAGCTTAAGCTCGGTAAAATTATTTCTTTCGTTCTCACTCAAAGCTCGTTTGCTTCGCTCACTCGCCAAGCCAACGGGTGCTGCACTTTGGTGTAATTTTCTAAATCCTATACTCTTATACGAGCAATGTTTGCTTGTTTGCTTGCTTGCTTGCTTGCACAATTATCTCAAAAACGGCTCCGACGATTTCCTTCAAATTTTGGAATAAACTTAGTTTTACCTTAAAAATACGATTGAGATGGGTCTCGCCCCCAGGGAAAATCCGGTTTTCGCGCTAGAGCCCTTCAAAGTTTCCATGTTATCCTTATGGAGATTTTTTAAATTGAACAAAAATCAGCTGATAATTGAGCTTTGTGTGAGAACAAAAGTAATAATTTTACCGAGCTTAAGCTCGGTCCCCCTGGTACTCTACAGTTTAAAGATGTAACACATTGGTTTATATCTACAGTTATCAGCTGATTTTTGCTCAATTAATAAAATCTCCATAAGGATAACATGTAAACTTAGAAGGGCTCTAGGGAGAAAACCAGATTTTTCCCAGCTATGGAACCAGCTCCAATCGATTTCTGGTGGCCAAAACCCCCATATTCAATAAAAAAATAAAAAAATAAAATAAAAAAAAAAATCCTTGGAGCGAAAAAAAAACTTTGCCCTTACAAACGGAGCTTGTTTTTGTTGGAAATGTGAATGTACTTATTTGGAATTAATCAACCACTCCACCTAGTCTACAAATAATCAGATGTTATTTAAAATATGTTTTACTCTGGTTTGTTTTGGTTTTGTGTTCCCTAATATAATTGTGTGAATAAAAGAGTTATAATTTTTCATCAAGCTATTTAATAATATTAATTTAAGGCCTAAACCTAGTTATAAAACCTTATAAAATCCACAACTCAACAGGTTATTGAGGCCCAGATCATGCAATATAAGGTTTTTAATTGGAAAATGTACTCTTAAACTAAAAAATGAAAATGAGTCCAACACTTCCACAAATTGAAAGGTTAAAAGGCCGTGAAAATTATGGTTCATGGAAGTTTGCTATGCAAGCTTATTTACAGCTTGATGACTTAAGGGATGTAGTATGTGGAAAAGAGTCAAATGAGAAGAAAGACAAAAAGGCACTTTCAAAAATAATTCTGGCTGTAGATCCCATAAACTACTCACACATAAATAATGCTAAGGAAGCAAAGGAAGCGTGGAGGAACCTAGAAAAAGCATTTGAGGACTCAGGACTAACAAGGAGAGTAAGTGTACTGAGGTCACTGGTAACCCCAGCTGTCAAACTGTAAGTCTGTAGAAGATTATGTTAATTCAATTATCACAACTGCTCACAAACTTAACCAGATAGGATTTAAAGTTGAAGATGAATGGGTAGGGACACTTTTGCTAGCAGGTCTTCCTGATGAATATAGAATATACCTATGATAATGGGTATAGAAAGTTAAGGTGTATCCATAACTGGGGATTCTATTAAAGTAAAGCTTCTGCAGGATGTTAGGGTTGATAGTGAAATTAAGTCAGCTAATAATGAAGCTATCCTTTACAGTAACAAATCTAAACCAAAACCTAAACCCAAGGGACCCCCTAAATGTTTTATATGCAATAAGACAGGTCATGTTTCCAACCAATGTTGGAATAACTCGAAGAACAAAGAGGGTAAAGGTAAAACCAATCGAGGTAAGGAGAAAAACAACGGTTTTCTTTTAACATGTTTTACATTGAATTCTGGTTTTGCCGAGGGTGAATGGTTTTTAGATTCTTGTGCATCAACTCACATTACTAAGGATATTAGTAATTTAAGTAATCCTTCACCAAAAACAGGAGTAACAATAAATACAGCAAATAAAGCAGAAATGGCTGTAACTGCAGTGGGGGATACTAAACTTAAAGTAAAGGTTGGTAAGAAAGTTATTGACATTCCAACAAAGGATGTGTCATATGTACCTGGAGTTGCCGCTAATTTACTATCGGTAAGTTAGTAAAATTGTTGAAAAAGGTAATACCGTAACATTCAACCAAGATGGAGGAAGAATCATTAATCAGAATGGAGATTTAGTCGCCACTTCTTCTAAGGTAAATGAAATTTACAAAATAGATTCTTGTTCAAAGAGTAAGGTAGATCTAGTTTATGTTACTAGAGATTAAAGTTCAGATGGTCTTCTATGGCATAGGCGTCTGGGACATCTAAATAGAAAAGGTATGAATGTTCTGAGGCACCAATCAACAGGATTGAATGATTGTGTAACTACCAATGATCCATGTGAGGTTTGTGTGCAAGGTAAGCACTCAAGATTGCCATTTACTGCAGGTAAGACACGTACTAAAGGTATTTTGGAACTAGTACACACAGATATTTGTGGTCCAATGGAGACAACATCCTCAGAAGGAAATAAATATTTCTTGACTTTCATTGATGATTTTTTCTCGGTATATTTTTGTATATTGCTTATCTGAAAAATCAAAAGTTGTCGACATCTTTAAGGAATTAAAATCCTTAGTTGAGACACAGACTGGGGAAAAGATCAAATCTGTTAGGTCAGACAACGGGACTGAATTCGTTGATGCCAAAATGAAACAAGTTCTTTGTTCTGCTGGAATAGATCACCAAAAAAACGGTAAGGTATACTCCAGAGCAGAACGGTTTGGCAGAGAGAATAAATCGATCAATAGTAGAGAAAGCTCGTTGTATGTTATCTGATGCAGGGCTAAACAAAGAATATTGGAGAGAAGCAGTAGCTACCTCAGTATATCTGCTGAACAGATCTCCAAGTAAGTTTCTTAGGGGGAAAACACCATATGAAATATGGAATGGTAAGAAACCTAATCTCACACATTTGAGAGTTTTCGGTTGCCAAGCTATGGCACATATCCCTAAAGCTTTGCGTAAGAAATGGGACCCAAAGTCAAAGAAGCTTATCTTCACGGGCTATAGTGACTTTACTAAAGGATATCGCTTACTAGACCAAGAAACAAACAAAATAATTTTCATTAGAGATGTGATTTTCTTTGAAGAAGTTTTTCTAGACATGGTAAAAGAGAGTAAAAATGCAGTCAATGAAACAACGAATGAAAATGGTTTGATAGAAGTTATTCCAGAAAAAAAATCAACAGAAATTGAGATCAGAGAAGAGGAAAAAGAAATCCCAGAACCAAAAGAAGCAGTTCAAGAAGAAGAGAAAACCTTGCGCAGGTCATCCCGACAAAGAAAGGTAAAATAAATGAAATATTTTGTTAGTTATTTTGCAGATGACCAGCAAGAAAACGAAAACGATATAGCAATGGAAGAGGCATTGTGTGGTCCTGATGCCAAAAATTGGGATACTGCTGTCACAAGCGAATTAAATTCACTGACAAAGAATTACACTTATGAAGTTTTAGACTTACCTAAAAGAAGGTAAGAAAGTTTTAAAAACCATATGGGTTTTAAAAACAAAAGAAACCAATGAGGGTAAACGAAGATTTAAAGCTCGTCTAGTCATTAAGGGATGCGCTCAAAGGAATGGAATAGATTACCAAGAAACTTTCTCTTCAGTTGTGAAATACAGTTCACTTCGGTACCTATTCTCATTGGCAGCCAAGAAAAACTTAAGAATCGACCATATGGATGTTGTGACAGCTTATTTGTATGGAGATTTAGAGGAAGAAATTTATGTTTCACCACCAATTGAGGCTGTTGAAGAAGAAGGAAAAGTTTGGAGGCTTAAGAAATCGATATATGGCTTAAAACAAAGTGGAAGATGCTGGAACAAAAAGTTGCACCAGACTTTACAAGAGATCGGATTAAAACAAACTGGAGCAGACCCCTGTATATATTATCTAAATGAAGAAGAACATGATATACTAATAATAGCTGTTTATGTGGATGATTTGTTAATTTTTCCGAACAGTGACAAACTGAGATGCATGGCAATGGAAAAACTTAAACAAAAATTTGATATGAAAGATCTTTGAGTTGCAAGTTATTGCCTAGGTATGAGAATAACCCAAAATATTGATGAAGGCAAGATAACCATTGATCAAGAAGACTATATTAATAAAATGCTTATTAAGTTTAATATGTCAGATTGTAAATCAGCAAGTACTCCTGGTACTCCAAGTACCCCTGGACACAGGAGTAGATTTTTCTGAAGATGAAAATGGAGAAAGTACAGATGAGGATTCATGGGAAAAATCCAAAATCACATATCAAGAAGCAATTGAGGTATTCTCTATCTGACTCAAATTAGCAGACCTGACATATCTTATGCCGTAAGTCTACTAAGTAGATATGACAGGACTTTTCAAAGACTCACTGGAATGCGGCAAAAAGAGTTTTTCGTTAGATCAAAGGAACGATTGATTACAAAATAATAATAATAATAATAATAATAATCGTGATTGTTTATGACAAGAGAGAAAACCAAGATTTGGAAGGTTTTTTTGACTCTGATTGGGGTAACAAGCTGAATGGAAGACATTCTGTAACAGGGATGTGTTTCAAACTTCAAGGTAGTGTCATATCCTGGTTTAGCAAGAAACAGAAAACTGTCGCACTATCCACTACCGAGGCAGAGTACATGTCATTGTCATCAACTATCCAAGAAGCTCTCTGGTTACGACAATTAATTGGAGAAATAGATCCTTCAGTGTCCAAGAAAGAAACTGTCATATACTGTGACAACATGGGTGCTATTCACTTGGCTAAAAACGCTGTGAAAGTCAGCGATCAAAACACATTGATATAAGATATCATTTTATTCGTGAACATGTCAATAATAATGAAATCAGAATAGATTACTTGCCAAGTGAAGATATGCCTGCTGATGTTTTAACTAAATCTTTACCAAGAGTGAAACATATTAACACGTTCGCTGCGCCTTGGCCTTGACCTTATGGCACCCCAGGTGCTGAATTTACTTTTTACTATTTTTACTTTCTTTTATGTGTAAAAAAGCTAAATATAACGAAAAAAAATAATTTTCACGTAAAAAAATTGAAAAAATGGCCGCCGCCATTTTCGTACCCGATCGGGTACGGCCGCACTCTGCATAATCGGGGCATACGAAAAATCGTATAGACGGCCGAATTACTGCACTAAAAGTCAATATAAAACCATAAAAACGCATAAAAACAAATAAAATAAAAAAATAAATAAATATATATATATATATACATATACATATATATATATGTATATATATATATATATATATACATATATATATATATGTATATGTATGGGAAAAAAAGTAATGTACATGTATCAATATATTTATTATAACAATTTTAGAAGTAAATAGTTACATATATATATATATATATATATATATATATATATATATACATATGTATATACACACACAAACACACTCGACACAGTGAAGGGTTGCACAATGACTGTCACTAACACCGTGAAAATGGCGGGAACTCGAAACTGACTAAACACAAAATAGACAGGTCCTACCGCACCACGCGACAACGCACGACTGAAGTATACAAGCAACACTGACAGAGATACGGAGATAAACGAAAGGCATTGCCGAGCGTACCCGATCGGGTACGGCCGCACCCTAGGGGCGCCGAGCTCCGTACCCGATCGGGTACGGCAGCATGCGACGTGTTAAGTGTGTAAACCAACTTGGTTTAGGACAGTGAATGTAACCCAAAAGCGTAAATTCATGGGGGAGTGTTGGAAATGTGAATGTACTTATTTTGAATTAATCAACCACTCCACCTAGTCTACAAATAATCAGATGTTATTTAAAATATGTTTTACTCTGGTTTGTTTTGGTTTTGTGTTCCCTAATATAATTGCGTGGATAAAAGAGTTATAATTTTTCATCAAGCTATTTAATATTAATTGAAGGCCTAAACCTAGTTATAAAACCTTATAAAATCCACAACTCCACAGTTTTAGAGTATAATAATAAGATAAGATATTATATTTAAACTCATGGCAATGTCTGACTTAAACCACCTAAACCCAAAGTCCCATTTTCAATTACATTTTCAATTATGAATAGCACCACTGATGGTAGAACGCTTCTCTTAGCAGTACCGTACCAAGCTTGGTGCCTTGAGCTGGCCTACCCAGGCCACACAGAAAGGTATTATTTGAGGGTCAACTAGGCCCACGTCGAGACTATTTCTTTTGAGTTCATACAGAGGTTAGAGGTGACATATACTGTAATAATGTAGATGTGGGTAATAATGAAATGAATGTAAACGATAAGAAGTTATGTGGTTGTTATTATTACTGTTATGATTCTATGTTAATGCGAGGGATCCGAATACAGTGTCCTAGTATAATACCGGCCTTAGTGCATGAGGAGACTCCGGCCGAATCGCTAAGTAGGTCTACAAGCGGCATTTGCACAAGCTCAAAGGAACAGCGATTTGAAGGAAATGAAGTACTTTCGTACTTCTTAGCCAACTGATTTTCAGGCTGTAGCAGGCGTTACGCTGGCCAAAAAACCGAATGTAAAATCACATAACTCAGGCGGAGGCTTTCATTTCCTCTAGATGACCACCACTTTTTACTGTCTAAGCCTATGGCCTAACACATTGATGATGAGGAAATGGAGGTTGGTCATAACGGACAGAAAAATCTACCATATTTTCGAGGCCCTGAACGCGTACGCACTTGCAATTCATGTGTACCTACGTCGAGTTCAATTACTACGTGTCTGTGTTCTTGTTTTACCTTTTCTTCTTTGACGACATCTTCACGACAGAAAATGAAGCGGAAACTTGATTTTAACTACTGTTTACTACGTTAGCATCACGCAAATGTGTCGGACCAAATTGTAGAAACAACTTGAATTAGAGATGTAACGAAAGGTAATTTAAAACAAGTACTACCAGCTTAGTGGCAAGAAATCCCATTTAAAAATCTTTTCAAAGATTCATATTTTTATCAATTAATTAAAATCGTGTATTTTCCTAATATTATAAATTGTAATCTTCCTAAATATAATTTTACTTTTCATTTATATTTTTTCTGTTATTTAAGATTTGTTTAGCAAAAATGTAATAAATGAAATGGATCATTGATTAGCGAGAACATTAAATAAATGAATGAATGGAAAGGTTTATTAAAATAACAACAGAAGTGTGCAATTTAATACACGCAATTCTACATCTAAAAAAGTAATAAGAAATCTATCTGCATACAAACCAAAAGGATTAGCCCAAAGGAACTAAAAAAGTATAGATAAAATTTTATCTTAAATTAGGCCATTAAGATTGATTGGCATGAGGTGACAGGCATGAGGCCTGTGCTTTAGCTTCGAGTTGCACCAGAAAAATATACTGAAAAAAATAGATTGATGATTGAATATATTAAAATATCGTTACTGACAAGCATTGTTTTATGTAAAAAATACAAGTATTTTATATGAAATTGTTAATTACAGAAGCTGAATATTTATTAAGCCTAATATTCCCGTAGCGGAGCAAAAGAAATTAGCTAGTAGGCTTCCTATAATTGCATGAGAATGACACCAGGCATGATACAAATTTCACATTCAAAATTGACCGCCCAGCATGCTTGAAAAATCTCCATCTTATGTGGGAATGAAACTTTTTAATTTGCTTCCAGTTAATATTTAACTAAAAACTTGTACAAGTGGTTTAAAGTTAAATGAAAGAAATATACATTAAATTAATGTTTTTAATGTTTGGATAAGTTTTTCAATAAGAATTAAATATAGTTTGTTTGATTATTTTTCTGCAGTTTGGTACTTGGTTCTTATTAGTTCTAAGCAAATAAAATATTGGCTAACCAATGTACGGTTTTTTTCATTACAAGTAGTTATAGTTTAGGTTAGTATAAAAAAAATCACCATGCAGTTGTTGTACATTTGCTTAAAAAACTTATATATTGTGGCAATGAATGAATTTGATTTAATATCATTTGTCAGTCAAAACTAGTATGTCCAAACTATTTTTTTCTCAAACACTCACCACATATTGCTGACAGATGTCAACCTGCTCCGTCTTAACTTTTTTTATAAGGTTTCTATGTATAGTTTCCTTATAATCTGAAGATCCCTTCAGAAGCTTTTTAAATTCTTTCAAAGACGTTGCACGGCTTTTTAAGAGTTCCATGAATGCGTCATGTAAAAACAAGATTTGATCTATATTCAAATGGACGTCTCCTTCCTTCTTCGAAATTAGCTTCATGGCGAGTTTCATTTCCTTTTGGCGATTGGCTTTTAGCGTAATACGGACCAGATCTACCAGGTTATCAACGGAATTCAGATGTGGAGGATACAGCTCGGCATCAATCTGTAAAGAATATGTTTTTAGCCTAGTCAAAATAGGTTCGTGTCAGAAGTAATTCCAGAGGAGCTTAATTTTTCACAGGTGATAGACTATGGTAAGGTCTTCATTTTCCCAAAAGTCTTGAAAAATCTCCATTGAGCTTTCCGCCCTACGCACCTTTAAAATTAAAGTTGCAGTATGTTAGAAAATCAACTACAGTTTCGTAAGGAGAAAAGCAATCAAAGTGGCGTTGCTTTTATTTCGTCCCCAATAAAATTTAATACCAAAATTGTCATTACCACTTATGACAAACACCTTAAAGCTTTGTGGCAAAATCGACACAAAAGTAAAAAATTGATTTTTTTCTTTACATCATATAAAAACCTTCCCTTACAGCTCCTATGTTTGAGGTTTATATGTAAAACCATAAATCTGAAGTTTGTAGAGTATTTTTTTAGCCTTACAATGATATATAATATCACTATTTTTGGTTTGAGGATAACGAGCAATACTGTATTTTATTTTGGTGACAGTAAATAAAAGGCTCCGTTCTTGGCCCCATTTCAGTACTGACGGTATAGAATTTTAATATCTTCCCCTGTTATTTTTACTATAAAGAATTAAGTATTTTTTACTAAGAAGATTTTAACTTAAAAAATCCATATTTGGGTACTTCATTTTGTAGTACAATGTGATTTTTTAGCCCCAATGGGGGACGGCCCACTAGGAGTCACAAGAAAATCTTAAATGTAAGCATAGGGCAATATGTACCTCAAATTAAAGGTCTCACTTAACAGAACACAATGCCGCAAACCCAACTTCAAGCGGACAAGCGAGCCGGAAATGCCAGGAATTTTAACTTTTCATTGAAATCTTTTATAACAATTTTAAAATTCAAAAACTTCCTTTGCCTACTACTTTCGGCTCAGTTGTCTGATTGAGGTTAGGGATGTTTGAAGTTTCATTCCTTTAAGTCTTCCTTATAAAAAATAAGAAAAGAAGACATTAAAATTCCATAATGTCTGTACTGAAATGGGGCCAAGAACGGAGCCTTTTTTCACTGTCACCATAAATTAAAATACAATATTGCTCGTTATAGTCAAACCGAAAATAGTGATATTATATATCATTGTAAAGCTAAAACAATTCTCTACAAACTTCAGATCTATGGTTTTACATATAAACATCAAACAAAGGAGCTGTAAGGGAAGGTTTTTATATGATGTAAAGAAAAAAATTCAATTTTTTACGTTTGTGTCGATTTCGCCACAAAACTTTAAGGTTTTTGTAGTAAGTGGTAATGACAAGTTTTGCAGCAAATTTTATTGGGCACAAAACAAAAGCAACGCCGCCTTGATTGCTTTTCTCCTTGCGAAACTGTAGTTGATTTTCTAACATACTGCAACTTTAACTTTAAATAATTTAAATGCAAATTATTTGCGTAGGGCGAAAAGCTCAATGGGGATTTTTCGGGACTTTTGGGGGAATGCACAACTCATCATAGTCTATCAACTGTGAAAAATTCAGTTCCTCCGGAATTACTTCCTACACAAACCTATTTTGACTGGGCTATTTCATACAGTAAACTAGACTACCTCGTGGAGCGCAAAGTGCCGCTTGCTTGCTTTGCTCATATTTAGGAGGACTTTATATTGAATTTATCAGTTTGTAATAAATATCATGTACAAATGTACACGCGTCCAAGTTTAATCACCACACTAATAATTCTAAACTTTCAACACCACTAATTTACTTAAATGAAGTAAATTATAACATTAACAGACCATGATATCATAGTAAAACATGTGCTTTTAGTGAATTTCCCCATAAGGAATAGGCTGTATTACGGTAGTAGCCAAGTTACGTATTAAGTCGTAAGCCCGGGTCCATGTGTCATTCTGAGGTACCCATAGTTAAAAAACACCACACATTCTTTATATATACATAAAAAACTTTTAAAACTGTAAAACTTTTTTGAGACGAATGTGTAATTTAAAAAAATTATACTTATAAGTATAACAGGCCTATTTGTAAATAAAATTTACAAAATGGTGTTTGTTTAAAATCTTTAACCTTAAATTGCATATAAACTAAATAAGGTAGCAAAATTTTTATTGTTATGTGGTTTTTAGAAAATTTTATTTCAAATCCAACGATACCAATAAAAATTATCGAATTCGGTCCTTGAATAAGCAAGATAGGGTAATTTAACTGAGCCTAGCCACGGCCACCACTTCTCCAGGAGCAGTTTGGGTATGAGACCAATTGCTGAGCTGGCCCAGCGACCGCGCTTGTCGTGCGGCAACCTCATCGGCCCTAGTATGGGACAAAACGCTCATGATGCGGGACTGTTTGTATTAAAACCGCTTTAATGTCACTTATTTATGCACCAATTACGTTTATTGTCACATTATTGTTTTGAAATTAAATTTTCTTAAAACCACATAACAACATAAATTTGGTCACCTAACGTGGTGTTTATACAATTTATGTTTAAGGAATTTAAACAGTCGATTTAATGAATTGTCAATTTTTTTTTAAATTCCACCTTTACCTAAAATAGCTATAGTCTGTGTTAAGTTTCAACTTATTAGAACAAACAGTTCTTATTTTAAAAATTATTCTTTAAAAAATATATAATGGTGGTTGTATGTTTAACTATGGAGTTTTCAGAAATTTTTAATATTATATTTTGGCTTGTCTTTAGGTCAGAATTAATACCTGAAAAGGTGGCACAGAGTTTGGGGACATCCTGTATGGGCCTATTTGTCTATGGTATAATATTATGATATTATTATATCATATTATGATAGTAAATTATTTCATGAACGTTTAGGTAAATATATGAATTACATACAACTTTTATATTATATAAAACAATCATTCGTATCACAATACTAACATAAAATACGACACTAACTACTTACTAACAGTGGGGTCTTTTTAAAAATTGAGTAAAGGCGTATATTCTCTGTATTTTTATTATTTTTGTTTTCTAGTTTTTTTGATTACCATTTAAATATTTGTTTCCATTTATTAGGTATTTAGTTAGTTTATTTTACAGGTGTTGTTTAACAAAAATGTAGCTGAGAAAATATTTTTAACATAAATGTAAAAAAAATCATTGTGAAAATATTTTGTATAAATTGCATAATTAAGTTATTTTCCTAATACCTTAAAAACTCTTCCCACCCACAGGCCCACATATAGGCCGACGTGGGACTATTTTTTAAGTTCAATTGTAAATCTATTTAGAAAATGTTTTGAAATAAATTGATTTGATTAATTGATTTGATTATTACACATAACTAAGATATTCTATGTATGGTTAAAATTGAATACAATTAGTGTTAATAAATAAATAAGATTAATAGCGAGTTTTTACATTTTACAACAAAAAAATTTCTGTTTTCCTAAAAAAATTGGCATAACGACTAATTTGTAATAATACTTTATAATGACGCTATATTTTATTTTAAACAAAAAATTTTCTTAAGTCATCGAAAAAGTGGTATAAATATACAAAGCCAAGTTGGAAAAAAATCTATTGGAAATCGAATTTGGCATCCATGAAAGCGAACATACTAAAAATTAAATCAAGTACCTATGATGTAATAATGATCAACCAAAGTCAAGTTAATAGCAGCTAATTTCCAATGTACTACTCTTTTTTTACCATTCAGATTAAAATGTTTTTCTTCGGTGCTTATTTTGCAAGTTCTTTGTGACTCAGGGGTTACGATAGTGTTTTTTCTTCTTTTTTTAGCGAATTTCCCTATAGGGAATACGCTATTACGGTAGTAGTCATGGTAAGACCTAAGCCCGGGACCATGATACTTTTTCATTTTGAGGTCCCCAGAAGCCAAAAACACTGTTCGTTCATTTTCATATATATGTATATATATATCTATATATATATATATCTATATATATATATATATCTATGTGTCCGTGGTACTGATAACTTTTGACAGCGACCTCCGATTTTGATGAAATTTGGTATGAAGGTGTAAGACCAGGTCTATTTTCATGAGTTCGCGAACCAGCGTGATCGGGTTATGGGAACGGGGTTTTATGGGGTTTCAAAGGGGTAAAAAATGGGTTTTTGGCATTTTTGGACCTCATTTTTCAAAATTTATCAATTTTAACTAAAACCATTTAAAAGAGCTCAAAAAAACAAACAATTTGGTATTTTGAATTATTATCTTAGCATAACTGGTTACGGGGAAAATCCAAAAATATGTTTTCCATGTTATTCTTATGGGAAATCAAGAAAACCCTATACCTTGCTTATTTATTGACATAACTTAATCAAATTTGGTATGTACATTATCTAGATAGGGTTTAACTTATACTTGCTTTCAAAACCCATATGGCGGCAAACCTACATACTCACCCCCATGGGGTTTATGGGGAAAATAAAAAATTGCCATAGCTTGGTACAATTTTGTGTTTACATTCACCAATTATTGATTAACTTAGATTTTCTAACAACACCCCATGGCAGCAAACCTACATACTCGATCCTATGGTGTTTTTATGAGGAAAGTAAATAATCTGAAATTCCATTGGAAATTCGCTGAGTACGCAGGTCTGCTGCGACGGGGGTATTTGTACATTGTAAAGTTAATGTTTGGTAATGATAGTTCGGGATACATTTTGTTATGTTATTTAATTATGTAAATAAAAAAAAAAAAATAACGTGTTATTTTTACTATGATTTCCTGAGAAACAGTATATCATTTAAGCATAACGTTACTAATATTTATAAAAATTAGGTAACTTAGTTCTTGTAGAATGTTTACTAATATTATTAGGAAATAATCACCAAACTAATATTATTAGTAACAATTAAGAAACAGAAGATGAAAAATACACTAATATTTTTTAGGAAAAACACTCGTATTTTGTAAATTATTAGTTTTTTATTGTGATACAGAATTTTACAACTTAGGCCTACAAGTTATTCTTCCATTATGAAACATAATTTACAAGTTACATGTTACAATACTAATAATATTAGTTTGTAACTTTTAAATTTGTACTTTGCTATTATGAAACAGAATTTTACAAGTTACAAGCTAATAAGCTAAAGTAAATGTTTTATTATGAAACGGGCTCTTGGACGCGATCTCCCGTCAATAATATTTCATATAAATTACAATGTTAATTAATATTAAATTAGGATTAATATTAATATTAATTCACTAAAGGATTAATATAACAATAAATAAAAGTAGTTAGATTTGGTCACTTCTGGGACAGGTCAGCTGCCCCGGAAGCCACGTGCCGGGGCACATAGCTTCCGGTCGTATATTATATGAGGGGGATGTATGCATAAATTAAAAGTTAGTTCAAAACTGAAATTCAACTTGATAATTGGGTTACGGAAAGTATGTCAAGGTCATCCCGAGTAAGTTTTAAAAAAGCCTATCCCGCTACCACAGGAAATAGTTCTGAGAGTTGAACTACCCGGTGATAGCGGGATAGGCAGATTTAACTTTTGAACTTTATTTGTAAAAACAGATAAAATCAATGTGGAAAAACAAATACAATCAACGTGCAATACAGGTTGAATTCTTGTGATGAAACACGGAGTTGTAGAAGCAAACGCCGACGACGAGGATAAGGTACAGGCAGAGTCCCCAGATGACATACTTGACAAGTTTGAAGAAACGTAATATCTTGAGTTGGTTTTCCCGTTCCAATTCCAATCGTTTAATTTCTAATTTCAATTTTTCTTCTTTCATTTTTTCTCTTCCATCCTTGTGACGAAGGAAACTTCATCCATCATATCCATCATTAGTGTTGTCTTTTGGTGTTTGAAATTTTGAAACAAGTGATGTTGATAGTTCAAATGTTAGAGACGGAATGAGAAGTGAAAGCGAGGAACGTTAGTTAAACGAAGAAGTGGTGGGGGGAAGTTGAATTACAAAGAAGTGGTGGGGGAAGTTGAATCACAATGAAGTGGTGGGGGAAGGAGGTTGCTCACCATTTGCTTCCGTACTTGTTGTTGTCGTGTCTGATTGTAGAGGTGTAAGTGGAGTAAGATTCAGCAAACTATCTTCATCAGAACTTTCAACCTTATCACAAATAGGACAGGCGTAAGTTATTTCCAGATTCATTTTAACAGTGTTAAATTTACTAACAATTTCGTGTAAAGTATTAAATATTTCTTGCAAATCTTCTTTGGAATTTACTTCGAAACTAGAATTCATTCGTGCCAACGGAGAGTTGTTCATCGTGCGAGAGTCGGTGATTGAATGAAGATCGGCGCTTAGGAAGGACGATTATTTGTCGGTGAGCATGAGCTTGTGACCAAGTAAATAGCTAAGTTCCTCTTCTTCGTCTTTCAATTCAAATATCTTAGCTGAAGTAGTAGGCGTTGTTTCGTCTTCACTCGATGATGAAGAAAATTGAAATATCCTAGCTGAAGTAGTAGTCGTTGTTTCGTCTTCACTCGATGATGAAGAATCACGAGGACGTAAATAGTGAACATCAAGTCTGATCCATCTCATAGGATATCTATCCATGACAGAAAGCAAATTTTGAAATATTTCCTCCAATTCTTCTCTGTCAGTTATTATATGTTGAAACTTGACGAAAGGCGATCCCATGTTGTTAGTTAGAGTGTTGGAAGTGAAATAATTCAAAGGTGGATTCAATAAGATACAAAACTTAAACTAATGGTGGGGGAAATCTAAAAGACTTATGGTGGGGGGAAGTCTAAGAAACCAATGGTGGGGGAAATCTCAAGGTCATCCAATTGAAGTTTTAAAAAAGAGTGTAAAACTGAAATTACACATTCGATGGTTCTACAGGATCGGAATACCAATCTGACCTGTATTTACATCTTTTTATCATATGTGTACAAAAATCATCTTGATGAGACTTGGTGCGTTGACAATGAGCTAGATCGAGAGGATGAAATTTGAAACATCTTTGAGGACAGCATGTATGAAAATATCTTGATTTGTAAAATTTGAAAGTTCGCAATTCCGGTGGCGGTAGTTGTTTTGTTTTGCACTTGCAGTAACAAGATCCAAAAAATTCACATTTAGTGCAAGCTAATCCGTCCACCATCATTGGTCCTAAATCTGTACACTGTTGTTCACAGCAGTAACGAGGTTCGTACTTGTACTTTTGTTCTTCCATGTTGACGCTGCTGAGTCCAGTGAAAGAATAAGAGTGTATAGTGTTGAATAGTCAGTTTTATGTACTACAAAAAGTGGTGGGGGTAATTTCAAGGTCATCCAAACAAAGTTTTAAAAAATTATACCTTACTAATGTAAGGAATATTTATACTTAAGAAGTTTATTTCTGTTTATTTTCTTCAGACTTTGTTTGTTTCTGTTTGTCTTCTTCAGCCTTTTTCTCTCTCTCCGCTTTAGCCATAGCGATAAGTTCTTCAGTCGATAGTGGATGTACTTCAGGAAATTTTAAAATTAATTTAGCTTGATATCCTTCTTTAGTTAATATATCTAAATCTTCAGTCATTTGTTCAACGGTGTTGTAATCTTTTCCATAGATTTTTCCATCAAGTTCAATCATCATTCTGTATAACATCTAAAATTAGGTGTTGACGCAGCGAGAGTCGGGAAGCGAATGATTAGTTATACAAGTATCATTCCCTTTTTTTATCAACTTGACATTGATCACTTGATTCCTTAGTTTTATTTGTTGAAAGTTATTTAACATTTGTAATACTTGTGGAACTTGATGTTATGTTGACCAGTCGGCGATGAAGATGTTGTAGGTTGTGTAGAAAGAAATACTTCATCATCGCAATATTTTGCTTTAGTAAACATCCTTACATTAGTAGCACTAACATCAACAGTTAAGTGATAACCACCGGTAAGTAAAACTCGCATTTCGTTTGTTAAATCTTCAAGTTGTTCAAAACTTGTAATGGTGTTGGTATCGTAAGAAGCACACTTAACCTTTAGGGACATGTTGAAGTTTTGTATTTAGTGATAGAGAGCGAGATGTGTACGGTACGAAAGGTAGTCGTAGACTGATGAATTTCACAAGTTGATTTTCACTTTTATTATCACACAAAATTGGGTCAAGGTCATCCCGTGGAATTTTTTAAAAAAAGCAACATATTGCTATGTATAAAGACATAACAATATGTTGCTTCTTTTATCTTTTGTTTTTGTTTTATATCATCTTTATTGAGAAACCATTACAAACACATATATTTACAATGCTATGTACAAACTAGTTAGTAGAAGGTGTTACATGAATAGTTAGTTCAGTTGAGTTGTTTCCACTCGGTCCGTGTGAAACCAAATAGAGTGCGCCGGGTTGAATAACACGAAGATCTTCATTCTGTAGAAGTTGTACAAATCGTTTCGGTAGGAATATCTGAAACTTCGGTTCGTCACCAACTGTATACGGCGCCTCGCTTAATGTGCAATTAATAGCATCACCAACTGAAGTGTCCATCTTCTTGATTGTATGTATGATGTAATGTTTTTCTTCTTTTAGTTCAGAACATCTCTTCGTCGGTAAGATTGTTGATTTTGAATGAGCGTTGAATTGATCAACCAAATTTTGAAGAAAGTTCTGCGATGCCATCTTGATGTTATTGTTAATCTTCTTGTTAATCTTCTTGTTAATCTTCTTGTTAATAATAATGTCCGTCGGAGATGTTGTCTCTTCGGAGGTTCGAGTAATACTCATGCTGCGTCATGGTAGCGCTCTCACTTTTATTACCGACATTACCCCCACCATTCTGTTGAAGGAAATTATTCAAGCGGTAGGCATTTTTCAAAGCGCATTGTGACCTTCGATGTTTAAAACTCTTTGATGAAATACAAAGTTCATTGAAGTAGCATTAAAAATCTCTATCTATTATTGCATTTATTACTTCGTTACTTGTAAATGATTGTATCCAATTAGCTTTTTCCAATCCTCTTGTGTAGATAGTTTTGAACTCTTTGCAGTAATGATTCATAATGTGCGGCATCATGTTATAATTAATAAAACCTTCATCCCATCTTAAGTTGTGAAAATGTTTGTACAACCATTTGTTTGTAACTTTCGCTTTAGTTGTTAGTCTATTGAATGGTAATGGAGGTTTGAATAAGTAATGATAAACTACAGATGTGTTCATATCCAAAATTACTAATTCTTTTATAATAAAATTTCCATCATTTCCTCGAAAAGCTTGAAATTCAATTATACCTCTTTTAACTTCCATTATATGTGGCGCATTAGAAAACGAAACCCGTTTGTTCATGATGAAGTCTCGTCAGCAACTGACTTGTATTACAAACACGATTGTTCTTCTTTAACTTCTTGCGCTTCTTCGTCGATATTAAAGTTGGTGTGATAGTTGTTCAATTGTCTCCACATATCCACTTCTTGAGGTATTCGATTAAAAATAGAATTATCCACGGGACCGTATAAAATTGGAACGAAAGGTTGTCTGTCCAATGTATCGATTAGATAGTCTTTGATTATTGCACTTGAAAATATTAGTTGTTTCAAATATCTAGTGACGGGACCGGTAGTACAACTTAAAGTGTAAAATTCTTCTTTAGTCAAATGTAATTTTACATCATGTCTAGTTAAATCTCTGAAGCGAACCATTTGTCCTCCACGATGTTTCACTATATCAACTTCAATATTTGATTCCAATAAACTTAATCTTGTTCTTCTTCCAAATGTGTTGTTACTCAAATAGCATTCCAAAAGATGTAAATGTTTCATAAATGATTCCCAAGAAGTTTCAGTGAATGTAACCATTTTATTTCCATGATTTAAAATAACAATCGGTGAATAATCCAATGATTTTAAAATTCCAACTGAAATACTTTTCGTCATGCATGAAGAAATGGGGTAGAAAATCCGAAGAAATACTTCTTTTAAAATATTAGTTGTAATGTTAACTTCAACCTTTTTTCTTTTTACTTCTTTTTCAGTTTCTCCTTCTTCTTTTTCTTCTTCTCTCTTCTTATGTTTGTTAAACTTGAGGAACTCGTCCATTTCTCGTTCAACTTGTTTTTCTATATCTGAACTATTCTCATCCATTAGAGGTGTATTTTCTTCTCCGTTAGTAGAACTCATCTTGCGAACGATGTTTCCCATACGACGGTCGAATATAAAATGAACTTTCCACTGATGATTTTCTCGCTTTTATGTTTTTCGTGAAATCCTTGAAATTTATACAATCACATAAATGTTTGTTTTCAACTTGTTTTTCACAAACGAAATTCTAACCTCAAAAAGTGAAGCAGATAATTCTAACCTCAAAAATCTGCAGTCGTTGTACTAATTCTTTTTAAAGTACATTCTTCACAATTCCGGTCAGCGGTGTGTAAGTAACTATTTTATCATGTAGAATTAGACAGTATGCTGAAGTTCCATCCGCTACTGGTTGTTCAAATTCCATTTCAATTTTTATATCCACACTTGATGATTTTACCGATTCATTTTGTTTTGAACAATCGATTACAATTATCGGAGCCTTGGAATAATACTGGTCAGGCGATAATAGTGGTGTATTAGTCTTTCCATAATATGACGATTGAAATCTTGCATACATATCGTATAAAATGGAAAAACGTTTTTTGCTGAACATGACATTCAAATTGTCATATGGAAAGAATTGAGAGTTTAAGAACACTTTACAATTCTTTATTTTACAGTGATCAAATTGACCGGCATTTGCAGTGATAACATCTTTTCGCTTAGTTTGAAAACCGAGTATTATGTACCTTGCCCGTTCCAAGTAAGTTGATGTCTTGACGGTCCATGTTTGTCGTTCTGTCTGAGGTAGTAAAGGATATTCATGGAATTCCCAACTTCGGAATGGCATCACGATATCACGGCCAGACTTTAACTTTCTCAATAATACAATTCTATGTTCATCGGCCAATCTTACATGAGGTACTCTCCAAACAACTTTATCCAATTGTAGTTGCCTATCCAGTTTATCTTCCGTAGTTGCAGGGTCTGCAAGTATCAAGTCCTTGTTAGTTGAAGATCTTAGTAATACCAATTCTTGTTTGACATTTATTATTATTCGTTTGTAATCTTCAGCGAATCCCAAAAGCAATCGTAAGGGTACATGAAAATCAAAGTGACCGTTGGAATCCGATGTTATAGTGTCTTTATCAGGGGCAACCCATCCGGCGGTGACTATTGAATTCTTCTCATGCGGTGTTAATGATGTTAATCCTTTCAATGTCGTTGTTATACCAACCTTTTTTGTCGAATCAACTGTCACCCCTGATATTTCATATCTTATTTCATCAAAAAGATATGCCATCGGGTTATTTATAAAAGGAACTGTTGAAGCAGTTTTTCGATCCAATTTTAATACCCGTCCTTCAATGTACAAATAACTTTCACACGGTAATGTGTAAATATCTTGTTGTTGAATGGGAATCCTTATTTCATCGTTATTGTTTAATTTTGATGAAGTGTAAGGGTTGTGCGTGTGATATTCCTTCTCCCATAGTGTTTCGTCGAATGTCGGTCCTTGAGATATATCCAGGATATCCATCGTTGTTAAGTTTCAATCCAATCTTCTGTAGAAAACGAATGTTGTCCGATGTTAACTCTTCCAATGTCGAGGAGCTACTGAGCTCCCGACTCTTCCGTTGCGGTTTAAATGATAATCCCATGTTGACCTTTATGTTGCCGCTCTGATGTGTATCCGTATAGTTATCGTTTCTCCTCTAAAGTCAACACTAACACCGTCTTGATCCAATATGTTCAGTACGATGTCTGAAATGAAACTGGTGTTTAACGGTAGGTATATCAAGTTTTGTGGCTTCTCAACAATTTTAAAACCAGGAGCCACTGTTGGATAAAATGTATGTAAAATATGCTGATTCACTCCTTCTCTATACGATCCGTGTATAATATTACACGTTACATCGATACTATTGACTTTCAATATTGTAACAGTTGTATCACCTGAATGAGTAGTTCCAGGAGTTAAGATTTTCTTTTTTGTATCCGTAAATCCAAGTAAACTGCCAATGGAGTTTTCCAAGCTGACATCGATATAATATTTTGAAGTTATTTCTGCTTTTAAAGTATTATTGTTTCCTTTAACGGTGATATTTTCTTCTCCGAGTTGTTTTTGTAGTAATTGGTTTATATCATCGATTTCATAAGCTCCAGTAGGAAATGTAATTATTTTCAATTCTGAGTATTTTCCTGAAGCATCCTTAGTTTCATAATAATGTAGTAAATTGTTCTTTCCTTCCGTAACATTGGGAATTGAGTTGTAGGTAGTTAAATCAAGTAATGCCGCTTCCCATAATCTTTCCTTGGATAGACGCAATGCTGGGAACAGTGTACTTTTCAATGTGGATGAATTTCCACTCAGTGACACTGTATACGATGACATCTTAAAGCTGACTGACACTCTTCGCTAGAAACTCCAAACATAAATGCCCACATATTTCAGTATTGTTAGGTTGTTCTCTTTTGTAATTGTAAAAAATGTTTTTGGAGTTTCGAAAATAATGTTGGAGTTCTTTCGGCGGTGGTAGATTGCCAAAACTGTCAAAGTAGTAAACGGTTTGTCCGAGCTTTTTATAGCATACCCAATGAGTGCCTGGACCATAGGTGGAATCCAAATTTCTTATTCCAGTTTCATTTTCCCATATTTTAGTTGGTAATGCATCTTTCATAAAAACTCCTCGAAAAAATGGTATTTTCAAACATTTTACATAATCATTTAACTGATGATTTGTTAAGGCTTTATTTGGAATTATCAATTGATTTTTCTTATTAAGTACACACGGTACGGTCTTAGGTATAAACCTGCTCCGTTTTTTACCATTGACCAAATAGAAGCTTTCTTTACTGTTGCTTTACGAGTTCTACGACGTCTCTTCTTAATGTTTCCACCTCTTTTGGGAGCTCTTCTCTTTGCAGGTCTTCCTCTGCGACGTCGTCTTCCAGCACCAAATTTAGCTTTCGTCTTCATGGCTGTAGTTACTGCCCAAGCCGCTGCTTTTTCTGCAATACTTGCGTCACTTGATTTTACTCTTTGCCAAGCTTTTTCCGCTAGAATTTTATCCGCTATTGATCTATTTGTTGAATCTTTATACTTTGAATATGCTATATCGTGTTCTTTGCAAGCTTGATCTAATTTATTAATTCCAGGATCTCCTCTTGCTAAACGTTTTGACAACTTAGTTCCAGGTCCACAATATTGATAACCTCCGGGCAGATGTAATTCGTATGGTAAAGCGTCTATCGCTCGATTCACAACAGCACCAATTGGAATCCGTCTGAGCAGGGATAATGCAGCTGATGTTTAACCACGTCCTCTCTTGCCGCTGTCTTGACGACGACTGAGCGATACGGTCTTCATTATGCTGTTTTATGTAACCAACGTCTTCACTCTATGAAATACTTTATGATAATGAATCCTTTTTTTGTGTATTCCATACTTAAATATTCACAAGCTTTACCCGTATATATCGATGATTGTATCTTTAATCCATTTTTCTCTCTTAGCACCTTCGATTTTATCGTGATTTGATTTACCAATTATATGATTATGCATATCAACAACTGCATTACCTACAAGATTCATTACATACTCTACATTAGTAGCATCTTTGTAATCTGTTGGATTATCAAGATTTGTGATACGTTTAACATTACATGTATACACAGATGGATCGTTATTAGAGGTTGCTATAACTTGATTAATAGTAGCAACATCATTCGGAGCTATTCCTGCTGATATGTTAGATATTCTTCTATTTTTTCCATCATATAAGTTATTTATTTTATCTAAAACTATAGTTTGTTTCACAACAACACAATCATTATCATCTTTACCAGATTTTACATGGGTTAATCGTCTACCTCCACATATAAAGTTAACACCAGTAGCTGATAGTTGTGGCACTTGTGTTAAAATAACAGCATCATGTTCTTCCGTGCCTAAACTCATATTTGACAATCTTTTATTTTTTCCATCCCACTTGTTATTTTGTAGTTGTAGTAAGGTAAACTTTTCACTTCCTTGCATAAACTCATCACCTTTCTTTGACACCACCTGATTTTGTTTAACAAAAGCGGATGTTCCTTTCTTCAAGCTTTCATTCATTTGTCTCACGGTAACAGCATCCGATGGAGTTGAACCATCTTTCAGATTGGACAACACTTTTCCATGACAATCAATAACAGCACCATTATATAAAATACAATTATCTTTAATGTATTTAATATTAACACCATCACTTTCTTCTTTAGGATATCCAATATCGTTTATAGTATATTTATAGAAGGAAAATCCATCTTTTTTTCTTTTCTGGTATTACAGAATGCAAATAACGCTTATTGATTGTATCTGTATCCTCGGTTGGATCTGCCACATTAGTTATTTTATAATTTAAAGCATTGTACTTTTTTCCACTTTTAGTCTTTTCCAACAGTAAAGCGTATTCCATCGCAGATAGAAAATAGCCTTTATTAACAACATCTCCATTGTTGACTGGTTTTGCAACATTAATAACCCTGTGAGATTTTGCATCATACAGTTGGTTGTTGTCGAGTTTTAAACTTGTAGATGTTTCCTCCTTTACTGTTTTTAAATTTGTTGCATCTCCATCTTCTTCTGGATCCTTAACAAACTTTAAACGTTTATTATTTATGTTATAGTCACCTTCGGGTGTTTGCGGTAATCCACTTCTTTTTCTGTTTTCTCCAACTTGCACTCCTAACGCGGAGTATCGTCCGAACTTGTCGACGCTCATGTTAGAACTGACACATTATACGCCTGCAACTCTTATATATCCGCGGACAATTATACGATTATGCCGCGATTCCTGAGTTCGTCAATCAGAGCTACCCATTCATTATTTAAACCTGTATGACCGGCTTCCATGGCTTCATGCAATAGTCTCATTCTATCAACCAATTTATTGATGTCGTTGTAGTAAATCACATTCGTATTGTATAGATTTTTCATCAATCCTTTGCCAGATGTTGAAGTATCTCCTTTACTCTTTTTACCATGTTGTTCAAGAAGTGATAAATCCATAAGTGATAAAGATTTTCTTTTCAGTGGTTGTCTCACCGCTGGTGCAGTACGTAATGTTGGAAATTTTCGTGGAGGAAACAACTTTTTTATAACAATGTTGTATTTTGTTGCACGTGAACGATTAATCATTGCATCCTTTAAGTAGTTTCTTTTATGAGCGTTAGTATTTTGTAGAATCTCCTTAAAAACATTTAAATCTTTGGATGAATATCTTAGTGGTATGTTTTTAAAAATTAATTCATTAAGTCCTTTTGTTCCTTTATATTTATGCTCACCAATAATGATGTAATCGTCTTGTGTTATTTCAAGCTTTGAATCGCCGATCTTTAATTCATTCCCATCAATTCTTGCTCCGTATACGTGTGATCTACTCAAATTCGGGTTTGATTTCATGTCATGTAGCATTTTCATTATATACTTTCTTCCAAGAGGTCCATGTTGTAATATATCGCTACTCAATTGAGTTAAATTTGGAATAGATTGTTCAGCTTCAGGTATTGGCTGTTCTTCTTCCTTTTCAACAATTGGTTCTTCTTCTTCTTCTTTTGTTTCTTATTGCTCACTAGCACTTGTATATGAATCATCATCTTCTTCTTTTTTTAATGCTTGTACTTCTTGTTTAGAAACTGGTAGTAAAACATCTCCTTCATAACGAGGTTTACCAATAGTTTCTGATATCTGTTTTAAAGGTTCCGTAATAGGTTTAAATGTAGTCTCTAAAAATTCTTCTCTTTCACTTAAACCCATCCTCAATGCACGATTCTTCATCCTAATAGAATCACTAAGTGATTTTATTTCTTTCAATAGTTTTTCTTGATTCACCATGTTTACACTGTGAAGTTCAACGTGTAACTAGATGTAACATCGGTAGTTCAACGCATAAATACAAATTTATCCAACCCTATACGATATCTACCATTTTAAATATCTTCTTCCTTCATAATAACGAGAAAGCCATATTTCTCATTCCATGCTTTGCCACACATCTCTTTAAATTTCTCAAATGCCATATCCGCATTTACATGATCATTATATATATGTTTTAAATTTGTTTCATCTTGCTTGAAGATGATCAACATATTTGCATTGTCTCTTATGAGTTGTTTTGGAATCTTACTGTATATTTGACCAATATAAATGCTATCGATATTATGATGTCTTCCCATAGCGAAGTAATTCCTTATAGTGTCGTGATTTTCACAAGACACATCGTCAAAAATAAAAATAGAAAATGGTTTTGCTTCATTTGGTTGCATAATTGTTTCACTGGCATTAAACTTGTAGAAATTCACTTCAGGTACACTTGCAAGTACTTTATCCAATAATTGATATTTTCGTTGTTGCAATGATTTTGAAAAAATGTATATATTGTTAAAGCGCAATCCTTTAATATTAGTTATAAGGTTAAAAACAACATTTGTTTTTCCACAATTTGAAGGACCAGTTATTAAACATCTTATCGTATTTGGTAGTAGTTCACCATGTTTACCATGATTTAACTTATCATTGCCAACCGTCAATTCATCAATATTATTGATATTAAATCGATCTTTTTGTTGTACAATCTCCATCTTGTGTCAAGGTTAAACACACAATGAGCTATTAAGTTACTATACCAAGTCTTTTGAAGGAATCCAAGAGTCTTCACTTTTATCGAATCCTAACCACCGGACTTTAACCATATCCTTTTTCCTTTGTAAAACCTTCTCAACAAGATATACATCACCGACTGTTGATTTCAACAATTCATGTCCGTAGAATCCACCTTGAAGTAATTCACCCTTGTTATCCTTTAATAAGTAGGTTTCAGGTATAGTTGGTTGCACTTTATAAACTGTAAATACTTCATTAGTCCAATTTGGTAGATATCTTTTACTAAATACACCTTTGTATTTGCTTATACGAACTTTATCGTTGACTTTAAACTTTTTTGGTTGCAACTTTTCCAATTTAGGTGTTGTATTATTTCTGATGCGTTGTAATACAACCTTAGCATTAGCGCTGTTTACCTGGATAGGTTTCATTCCGATGGTACGATGATATTTGTTGTTATACTCTTTTATAAGTTGTGGTAATATGTCATACCACACGTATGATCCTCGTTTTGAAAATTGTTTGTACATCGCTCCTTTTAATGTTCTATTGAATCTTTCAATTATTGAAGCTTTAACTTCAGAATTTGTAGAATAATGATTTATTTGATATTTCTTCATTAAAGCTCCAAAGTCTTTATTAAAATATTCTTTTCCATCATCGGTCTGTAGATGTTTGATTTTGAATTTATTTCTTTGTATCGTTGTTTCCATAGCTTTTGTAACACTTTTACCAGTCTTATCCTTCAATGGTAAAGCGTCAGCTATTTTAGTAAAACAGTCTATAATTGTTAAAATATATTTGAAACCTTTGTTTAATTTACTGTGCGGTATCATTTCAATGAGATCAGCTTGATACAGATCATTCATTCCCTTAATAATTGTACTTCTTCTTGGAAATCTTCTTCTTGCTGGTTTATGTAGTTCATTTACAATCTTGTCCTTCACACTTTCCATCTTCAGGTGTTGCTTGCACATCGCTTGTAAAAATACTGATCCGTACAACAGTTCTTTCTCTTTTATATAGTTTGAATATAGGTCAAGGCCATTTCATATTAGTGTAAAAAAGAGGGAACATGGCATTGGGCTTGCCATGTCCCCTCTTCTTTACGGAAAGGAAAAAAGGAAGAAGGTAGAGGACGAAGAATAGGTTTACTGGTCGATAGGGTTTAGAGAGTAATGTCCAAATGGCAGAGTTATTATGTTGTCTTCAAGGATGTATCTCTTGTCATCCTTATAGCTTAATGCCGATTTGGTTTGCTTCACACTGAAAAGACGATGGTTGAAGCTTCTTATGGTGTTAAATGTTGCAGTTGTTTCAACATTTTCAAACAAACATCTTTTATAATGTTCAAACTGTACGTTCTTCTTCAGGAAAGAGGTTTTTATTCCTTTGGCTTTTTTTGTGACTTGATATTCGTTCCTTTCGCTTATGTACAGTTGAAATGAATATAGTTTGGACATTAATGCTACAATTTCCATCATCGGCACACCATTTGTTTCATCTTTAAATTTTCCCAATACTTTCTTGTTTCTGTCGTAGTCGTAATTTGGATGGTCCTTGGGATAATCGGAAAAGTCAAAATCATATTTATACATAAAAGTGCGTAGATCTTCGTACATGTCATTTGTTTTAATCCAGTAAATTAGTGCATCCGTATCCATATATGCAATACCAATGTTCTCTCTTCCATAATAGTTAACCATCTTCTTATAATGAAACTCGTACATGTGTGTTTTGGAAATATCCAAGATTGACATTCCTAGATACAAAGGACGATCCATTAGAACTGACTTCTTGTTCATGGAAATAACAACTAGATTTTCATTAATAATTACAGATGAACCAAAGTTTGGTTGTTGCACTAATTTCTGTAGTTTTACTGGATCAGTTACCAATTTGATATCCTTATGTTTCCTTTTGTTTTCCAAAGTCTTGCCAAATATTGCGTTGTTCATTAGTTTGAAGAAATCTTTTTGAAAACTTGATGTAACGGCGGCTCTTCTTCTTGTGTTGTTGTCAATGTACGGTTTTAACCAACAAGATTGAGAGAATTGTAGTACTCGATTAATTTTTGTAATTTTCAATCCCAAGTCTAAGGCCTGTTGTATCATCCAGTAGTGTCCAACATACCGAGACTTGTTGGTTAAAGTCATCAAAAATTTCGGCCATCTTCCAGTTGGAGAAATTTCAGTCTTCGGAAGAAGTGGTAAATCATAATGTTCGTCGTGAAGATGTTCGGGATATTCAAAGTCGACGTCAAATATGTAACCAGTTTCTCCATATTTCGGTATATCCATTATGTTTCCAATTGATTCTGGATCTATCCATTTGAAATTATCATATGGAAGGGGATTCGACATTGCCCATCCGTATAAGTTATTTGCATCAAAATAACCCAGGAATGTTGTTGGTTTTGATGCATCATAATCGGGCAAATACTTATTGTTCGCCTTGACATGACGTGTTACACTTTGCGTCAATCCTCCTCGAACTCCTGATTCTAACATCAACACCATATCTATATCTGTAAGAAGTTGTATTTTACAATTTGTTTCTTTTAACATGGCTTGCCACGCTAGTCCAGGCGAAGTGTACGAATGAAGAGGGTCTAATCCATATGACGCAAAACACGTATTTCTAAATTCTTCCATCACATCACATAATAAAGTCACATCTAATTTAACATAGAAATCTGAATATTCCCCCAATGTTCTAAATCCTAATTCGTTCCATACTTTGCATGCATGATCATAATCATCTTGAGATATATCCATGTCGTACAGTTTACTTTTAAATTCTTCTTTTGGAGGTAGTGATGTTTCATTAAATCTTTCTAAACTGTCTATGTAATTATATGGTAAAACACCTTTTCGAAGTACCAGATCCAGTTTGTCGCTGTTTACAATCTTCTTCGTTTCGATTAAATCTTGTTTCCTTAGATTTTCAGAAAGTTTGGACAAACTCGACGGCAAAAATCGGTAGGAGTCCAAGAATCTTAGTTTGACGTTTCCAACTTCTTTGGAAAAACTTATAAACTTCTCTGAAGTTTCAGCTAACACATCGATTTTACCGTCGTCTCTTCCTAATTCAGGTATTATAAAATGAGCGTCGTACCCACTGAGATTATGCAGAACCACAGGGATAAATAGTGGTAAACGATAGCTCAAGTTGCATTTATTACAAGCAGCACCCCTGTAATAACCTGTGAGGTGGTCGTGATCTTTAACTTTATAATTCTCAATAGTAAAATCATTTTTGCTTAAGAAACAGCGAGTCGCATTTTCATGTTGAATTTCTTCTTCTTCGTCCATCGGTTTCATTGGTACAATATTTGTATATAATCTTTGTGTATTTCCAGCTAATGAATATAGGTGATCAAGAAATATTTTTTCCGCATTTTCACCACGATATACTAGAGGTTCTGAAGTTAATCCATATCTGTTTAAATGTTCTTCTGATAATGTTGATTTGACCATTAAACAAAAACTGTTTGGTTTGTGCATTTGATACTTTACACTTTTTCTTGCTTCACAATTTTCATCTTCAACTGGAACAAGTGTTGATTCAAAATCCGCATACACAACTAAAGGGATACGGTATTGATGATGAACCTTTTCAAATGTAACGAATGCTCTGTTTTCCGAAGGTAAATTAATCTTTGCTTCATAATTATTGTTACATAATCTTTTGTGCTCTTGTAACCATTCTCTTCCTTGTCTTCCTTCTCGTTGAAAATTAAAACATCTCTTGCAAATTATCTTTCTGTGTCGAGCTTTAGAAAGTTGCTTGTTAACAAGACGATCGAATTGCTTTATGTACACATAGTGAGACACATCTCCTCGCGTTAGTAGTAGTAAATCCGTATGATCTGGTAGCTCTTCTTTTGCAATACGTAAAGGATACACTTTGTTTGAACTATCTAATGCAAAAACATTAATAGACGTGCCGGGATTTTTCTTTTCAAATTTCGATATATCTTTCGTAGAAACGGGATATGTTATTCCTTGAAAATTGTACCTGTGTCTTGCGTCTTCATATTCTTGGTTGGGTCTATGTGGAGTTCGTAATACAAATTTTGTCGTCATAGCATAGCGAAAACATTCATTATCTTCATTTTGGACATTAATACAAGATTTTGTATTTTCAATTATTTTTGGCAAAGGAATGTAACTAGATCCCATTAGTCCATATCCATGTTTGTGAACTCTTATATCTAATACTTCAATACTTGTAAGACTCCATCCGGATCCTCTTCCTTCGTGTTCCTGAAGTTTGGTTAATATTTCTTCTATACAATTCTCTACTATTGAATCAATGTTTGAACTTTCCATGATGGTTCGGTTTTTTGTTATGAATCCTCTTGGTGATAATTCTTCTTGCGCATTTATAAACATAGCTTCTAGTAGTAAACCAAATTTAAGAAAGTTTAATCTTTTCAATTCTTCTTTTAAAGTTTTACTTACGATTGGTTTTGCTTCTCTAATAAATTCTTCTAAGTTCAAGTTTTCATTTTGAATCTTATGATGCATTACTACCTTACCGCGTAAAGCAAATACTTGTAGATTCGGTAAAGTAGTTGAAGATGTTGCTGTTATTTCTTCTTGTTCTTCTTGTTCTTCTTGTTGTTCTTGATCTTCTTCTGTGTTGTTGTGAATTAGTTCTTTATGTATATCTAGTAGAATTTCATCGTGAAACGATTCCGAACATTTATCGCAATGATACATGTTGACGATGTTTACTCTTCGAAATTTCGCCGAGAAATGAAATGGGGTCTGACGGTCCCGCTTTTATAACGGTTCCCCCACCACTATTTCATCATCATCCTCTTCTTCTTCTTCACTATCCGAGGAAAACAAACGTCTTGGACGAAACATTAATCTTCTACTAACTGATTGTTCATTTGTGTTCTCTATTCCAGTTGGAGTTTCAGTATGTACTTCTTCATATTCAAACGATGATGAAGATTCTGATATTACTACGTCCATATCCAAATTTTCATTCTCCACATCATTTACACTTCCTTCTTCTGATGTTGTTAGATCTACATCCATATCATTTACACTTTCTACTTCTGATGTTTCACTGTTATTATCATCTTCTTCCATATTAAAATCGTCTAGTTGAATTTTATACAATATTTCAATAAGAGGTTTCCTTGGATAATCGGTGTTGTCCACAGGAGCCATTTCAAGTAAATGAGGAATAACTCTTTGCGATTCGGCTTATATGATATTTTGATAAGTATGTCAAGGTCATTTTAGATTAAGCGAGAACTGGGAATAGATCACTAAGCAGCATGTTAATTCATTACTACAAAGTGATCTATTCCCCATTCTCTAAGAAGTGTCCAATCAATAACCAAAGTTCAAGTTCTTTTTTGTTCAATTTCAATCTTTTACTTCTTCTTTTATTACGTAGTTTATAGGTTGACAATTCAAATTTTCAAAGTGCCGTTTTATCGTTTGTTCCAACGCTTCTATTTTAGCTTCTTTTATCATTAATTCCGTAAGTAACTGATTAATGTAATCAGCTGCCATGTCCACTGTTCTTGTTCGTATTTCACCTAACCTAACCCCGGGAATCAATCTCTGTAGTCTGTAAAACTTCAACTTTATTCTTGACTCTCTTGCTTTAGCCATTTCCCGTAACTTTAGTTTTTTATTATCTTTATTTGTAGTCAAGTCCATAACACTTTCCTTCAAGTCCTTACTCGTGACAAGTTCTCTTTCAGAATAATTCGACTATAGTACACTCGTCTTTTATACACTTTCTCCCACCACTTTCAATTTCCCCCACCCTACTAATATAGGTCAAGGTCATCCGGTATTAACGCGAGAACGAGGAATAGAGCACTAAGTGGCATGTTAGTCCATTACCACAAAGTGATCTATTCCTCGCTCTCTATTCTACATCTAATTTTTTGGGGTTTTTGTTATTTTTATCTTTTTTTGGTTTTTCTGGGGGGAATGAGTGTTTGAATATGACTTGGTAGAATGTCCATTTTTCTTCTTCAAATCTTCAACAGTTTCCAACAATTGTAACAAATATGCGTTAGTTTTTTCTAAAGTTTTCAGTCTGCTACATCCAACTTGAATGGAAGGCACTATTAGTTGCAATTTCGCAAATTCTATCTTTTCTTTCTTGCACCTTTCTCTCATTTTTAGGTTTTTCCTTAGTCTTACCGAAGATGGTGTTAATGGTTCGTACATACAATCTGGATATGGCTTTGACATTTTCAACACTGATGTTGAAGTACAATGAGATACTTGCGACCGTTGAGCTTGATAATAATTTGTTGTTGGAGTATTGCAATACATCTTCGGTTCTGAGTTTTTGTGGCAATCTGTAGTTGAAAATACTGGTGTTGCAGAAGGATCAGTCATCTTTCACTGTTGTCGTACAGAGTGAACTCTTCTCTAAAGTTTTACTTCTTTTATCACATTTCCCCCACCACCGACTTATATATTTTTCCCCCCACCATAATTATTTATACTTGTTTTTTCACATTTCAAATTTTATACCATACTTCCAATATGACATCCGCATCTTCATCTTTTAAGTATTTGACAAATTCAGGACTTCTCGACGATACATTCGGTCTGTTTAGATAGCTCATCACCTTGTGATGGCTTTCTTCATTTTCTATGTAACAATACACTTGCATCAACTTGTTTTCTTCCTCTTTCGATGATATGAAATTTGCAACAGAGGTCCACTCTTCATATTTAATCTTGAAATGGCGCACTTCAAATTCAATGATGTTTCTTCTAATGCCGCAACAATAATAAAACTCTCTTCAAACAACCTGCATTTATACACGTTCCCCCACCTAGTTATAACCCCCACTCTTTTCCCCCTCTCCTTTATATGTGGAAGGGGTATTATGGTTTGAATGCACGATACTTAATAAATTCAAACAAACACTGTGCACAAATGTCGCAAGTGTTATTACACGTTTCGAATTTCATTATTTGACCTTTTACAAGATGAACTAACCTACCTCCATCATCTTTGAATTGTTCAAAATCTAAAACAGACGCTTTTCCACAATCATGACACATTTTTGTACCATCTTTAAAAGTATAAGCAAGATAGATAGCAAATCCATAATTGTCTTTCTTAAATTCAATGTGCATTTCACGAATTGCTTTAGGTATTTGACACTCATTTGATCTCATAATGTAATGGTAAAGAAACCCATTATTGATAATTTCTTGTAAACACAGAACCAACAACCTATCCATCGTGTTAGACTTATACTGATAGTTACATCTAAAACCTTTTTCTTATATGATTTTCCCCCACCACTTTTATATAGGTCAAGGTCATTGGATATCAAGCGAGAACTGGGAATAGATCACTAAGTGGCATGTTATTCTATTACCACAAAGTGATCTATTCCCCATTCTCTAAGAAGATTGTTGATAATTTAGATTCCTAATATTTCTTTTCCTTCTTCTTCACCTTTTTGAACTGTAGTATTACCAGACATGTGTGATATTAGTTTCTTCATTTCTCGATTTTCCATTTCCACTTTCTTCAATTTTAAATCTCTTGCTTCGATTTGTAGTTTTAAATACTTGATGTAACTTCCAGCCCAGTGTAGGGTTTTCAATTTTGGTGCTCCCATTGCAATTCCAGGTATTTGAAATTGTAGTCGATTGAACTCCATGTTCATATCTTGTCGGTCTTGTTTTTCCTTTTCTAGTCTTTTCAATCTTTGATTCTCCCTGAACGAAGAAGTTGGATCACAAGGAATATGACGAAACATTTTGGTCAACGATATCTCGAAGAATAAGCTTCTACGCAGAAAACCAACACATTTATGCACTCCCCCCTCCAACTTTAGGCTAGTGGTGGGGAGAATTACATTAATTTAATACTTATTTCCACCGTTACACTTGCTCCATTTTCAAAAAGGTATCTGTAAAATGGTTCTGGATACTGGTATATTTCACGTCCTATATTTTTCTTCAGAAAGTTGAAAGCTATTCTTTTCGAATAGTCATTATGATATACTTCTCTTAAATTAACAAGAATTCCATCTTCCAGAAATTTCACTTGAATCATTGGTATTTTGCTTACATCATCTTTGTCTATCAGAGGTAGCCTGTAAGTGAACGTATTTGGTGGTAGACGTAAGGTTCTATTAAGTCGAGAACAGAATATTTTGAACATTTTCTGATCATTGACTGCAATCTCATGAATACCTATCATTTTATAGTACGAAGGTTCAAAAGGTACAGCACAAAACGTTTGTACTCGACAGTTACTCGAAGAAGGTTTTGTAGTTGCGTTAGGATTGAACATTTTTAGTCAACAGTTTTCTGACGAATAAGCTTCTACGCAAATAACCAACACATTTATGAACATTCCCCCACCAACTTTAAGCTAGTGGTGGGGAGAAGTTTCCCCCACCACTTCTTCATAATTAATAGCTTCAATTTGAATTATAACAAATATATTTGACGCAAATTCCCAAAAAACTGAATATGAAACAGTTTCTTCTACATCTTGAGATTCATTTTGTGTTTCAACCATTTCCATCATTGAAGGTTCTTGATCAATTTCTGTTACTTCCATTGCTTCTTCTACAGGATCTTGTATTATGTCGGTTGTTTCAACTTCATCTTCTTCTTGAACTAACATAATATTTCGTTGTCTCACAATTTCAATTAATTGTATAAAAGAAGTATCTCTAGGAGATATTATTAACCATACATATAGCTCCAACAAATGCTGACTTACTAATGACAAAACTCACAATTTATAAGACTTGTTTGAATAATAAAGTGGGGGAACTACCTTAGTCCAATTCGGATTCGGATTCAGAAGACAATAAAGGTGATATGGGTGAATCCAACGATGAATCTAATATAAATGTATCAATAGCTTCCTTAACTATGTCTTCGTCACTATCATTTATCATTTCTTCAAAGATTTCTTGTTCAAACTGTTCCATTTCTTCTTCATCCATCGTTGAATAATTATCAGTTTCGTTATAATTTTCCTCTATATTGTCTTCTTCCATTTCGTCTGTACTAATATAAACATTTTTAACTTCAAAATATTTAACAAATGGAGTATCTTTAGACAACATATTTGTTTACCACTTCTTTTACCTCGAATAACGAACTATGTATTGCTTTCTTAGTCTTATATTCTTTTACTCCCCACTCTTTTACACAACATAAAGGAAGGTGGGGGGAGAGCGTTTCGTAGTTATTCTTCTCTATCTAGGTCATATTTCATTGCTAGCACATCTACTGTAATTTTCTGCTCTTCAACTTTATCGCGAATAAATATTGTCCAGGGAAATAGTTCATTAATATTGTTGATTGTTACTTTTATATCATACAAAAAATCAATATGTCTTAGTAATGAAACAATAACAATAACTCCTATCCCATTGTTTGCCATAATTGTTTCTTCAATTTTAATACGCAAGTTTGTTATCAAACTCCATATATTAATATCATTGGCTATAAAACCATCAAGTCTAGTACTCATCTTGACGGTGCAAGTACAGACTAAAAACCTGGAGGTTCATAGTCCGCCTTTTATGAGTTTTAAAAATGGGGAGGGGGAAGGAATAGGAATTGGGAGGGGATAGGGTGGGGGTGAGGGAAGAGTAATGTGGTTATTAGACCACTTGTGCGACAAAGTAGCCACCGATGCTAACTTCGAGCTCATAACACTTCATAACATCATCCTGCCAAGTCAACATACGTTTTCTAGTATTTGGTGTTACACAGAAGAACCTACTGTCATTATACACAATAGCTGAACGAATTATAACATTGAATCCTAAATTTAGCCATTTGTGTGCTTCCGTAATAAATCTTTCTATTGTATCAAAAGGAAATTGTTCATCGATGTAGATTGGTCTCATTTGTTCATCAAGTTCAATTACATCTTCACCTTCATCTTCACTGTCACTGCTACTATCATTTTCATTGTCACTGCTACTATCATAATAATCTATCACATCTTCTTCAGGCTGTTGGAAAACATCAGCAATTTCGGAAGGATTGAAGTTTTCACTATGGTGAGGAAGCATTTTAAAGCAAATAATAACGGCAGAGACGAAACAACAAGTGTGGCGCGTGAAAGCAGAATGAAGGAGTGAACAACGCTCGCTTTGCTTTTATAACGATATGCTAATGAGAGGGGTTAACAGTTGTTAAGTGGGGGAAGGTGGGAGGGAAGGAAAGAGAGGGGGTATTTATTTCAAATAATTCGCATAACTTTTGACTAAAATAAGATAGCTAAATTATTCTTTTACTAAAATGTTCGTCTTACATAGACCTTTTCAATGATGTATCGCTTGTCGTGATCGATCGAGTTATAGCCATTTGAATTTTCGGGGGGGGGATTTAATCTCCATTTTTTATGGGGGGGGGGGGGTTCCGCTTGAGTGAACACGGGGGGGGGGTTCCACTTGGGTGCTCATGCGGAACTGATCTTCTCACGAGATAGTCGTTGTGTGATAATGAAGACAAATGTTCATCGCGCCGCGACCACTAATTAACTCGCATTTGCCGTGTTCATATCTTTCCTACTCATTATATATACGTTTCCTACTTCATTATTTCAAGACTAATTAACTTGCAAAACAACAGTCTCTGTCTTTGAATGCTGATGAGATTTCATTAGGAACCATTCTATGCACGCTATATGAAGCTACACTGGCTATGCAAGTCAGAGCGGTCATATAACTGTACAACGACCTCTGAAAAGTAGGTCACGAGACTTAGAGTGTTAAAAAATAATGGGGGAGAAACACAACGCTATAACGCATTGTGTTTCTCCCCCATTATTTTTAGCAACATTTGAAAACTATGTGAATTTACTTTGTACGCCCCCACCTTGTAATACCATCCATTTTATGCCTGAGGAGATAGTCTTTAGAGTCTAACTCATAAACAGATTTTTCTTTACGCAAGGATTCAATAACTTTAATTTTATATTTTTTGCCGTTACAATTTGCTAAAATGTGTTCGTTGTCAATAACACTTTCAAAAAAATATAGACAACCTCTCTTAATCCTATTTCCTTTCACAGCAATAATTTCGTATTGGTATTCAACAGTGGGGGTTTCTGTCAGTTGTGGTTCGGAAAGATGTTTCACGACATGTACACGGCAGAAATGTTCGTTCTTAACACATTTCCTCCCACAAGCTGATCCTTTCTTAATTCCCCTAGTGAGCACTTCAGGGCAAGTAGTGGGACGGCTAAATGCCCTACGACGCTCTTCTTTTAATAATTGAAAGCGCTCTGAAGGAGCAGGTTTAGGAGCAGGTTTAAAGGATTTATTTTTTGGATAGGCGTGGTCTTTATGCATAATAAGTGGTGGAGTAGGAGGTATTGGTGACAGTGGAGTGATAGGTGTACTTAGTTCATGAACAAAAGCTTCAAATGAAGTGGTATCAGAACGAGGAACTGTTTGTGGCGGCGGCATGTTGTTTGATGGCGGCGGTGATTGTTGTTGAGATGGTGTGGAGTCGTTTGAAGATAGAGGCGGTGAAAATATGCTGCCAAGTATAGTAGTCATAGTGAGTGGAAGAAGAGCTCCAGAAGTTGAAGGTTTCGAGTCTTGTTGCTTCTTATACCAGTCGGGAGCATTTTTCAATCGAAGAGTTTTCTTGACTGGAGTCGAAGCCGTAGTAGAAGTAGAAGTTGAACTTGTAATAGAAGAGCAGGCTGTAGTGGAAGTTGTAGTCGGCAGGGATGACATCGTGGTAGTTCTGTTCGCAGCTCGCAGCGTAACGTCTGGAATCAGAATGAAACTCTAGCATTGGTCGTCGCGTCTTTTATAACGGTATGCTAATGAGAGAAAGGTTAGCGACAAGCCGTGACCGGTCATTGGACCCGGGAGGTGGAAGGGGAGATGGAAGGGGAAAGAGAGGTGGAAGGGGGGGGCAAATCGACTCCATTTTTTTGGAGGGGGGGGTTCCGCTTGAGTGAACACGGGGGGGGGGGGTCATTGACCCTTCCGAAAGTGGGTCAAGGTCATTCAAGACTTATAATGAACCAATGTGATGGGAACAGTAGTAACTGTTCCCACCACCCTGTTTGCCTAACGGTTCCCACTCCCAACCCACTAGTTACGTTCTGCGAGGGACATCGACGCAATTTTGTTGGGTCCGTCCGCATTCAAGCGTAACGTCCCGGCCCGCATTCAAGCGTAACCACTAATTACAAGGGAAACTGGAACAGCTAATGCAGAAACGCAACTCTAACACCCACCCAAGCTAATCCCACCCATCATATTCCTAAACAAAATGCAAAAAACCTAGTCCGCTACCTACAATTTGCGGATGTCCCACCCCTTCTAAGTGAAGTTCAACCGAACTTCTGAATTTACATTTAATCTACCCCCTATCATCTAGCTGAAAGGCAAAACAACAACATTAATTATTAATACCAACACTTAAAACTAACAACACATCATTATTAAATATCAAATAATTCAACACAACCAAATACCATCATTATTCTTAAAATTAATACACCTTAACGCTAAACGCAACTTATAACTAACATCGCAATGCGCAAATTAATTATTAAATTAAGTGCAACTTACAACTAATATTTACACACACACACATACCACATTGCATTAAAGAACGCAACGTAGTATAAGAAGTTCAAATATATATAGGCCTACTATATATTTGAACCTCTTACCGAGTCGCCAACGACTTTTCGCTATGAAAACTCGTTGACGACTGACGCGAAAATCGGGCTCGTATCGCTCCTCGGGTTTTCGAGTGGTGGGGGTAATTAATGCAGTGGTGGAGGAATTGTTTCACTCCAGTACGGTCTTCAATCCACTCCAGTTCGCAGCAGTGTAAAAATGAAACGAAGGAGTGGGGGTGGCGCATGCGCAGCGACGTAAAATCCAAGGTTTGAGGTTAGAACTTTCCGTGCACAGTAGAGCTAAATTGAGTAATACAGGACTCGGCGCATGCGCAATAGCGAGGAGTGATTCCGATCCGGAGAACTCGTTGCATTCGCAGCAGCGCTAAAGTGAGTAATACAGACTAGGCGCATTTGCAGTAGCGCTAAAGTGAGTAATACAGGACTAGGCGCCGTAGCGTGAAGTTGGCTCACTCCAGTACAAGTTATAGCAGCATAAAAATGAAACGAAGGAGTGGGAGCGGCGCATGCGCAGTGACGTAAAACCAAGGTTTGAGGTTAGAATTTTCCATGGTGGCTGCCATGTTTAATTCTGTTTCATTCAAACAATAGTAGTTCATGGCTGGCATGGGATGTGAAGTGTGGTAATTAGATGGGGTTAGCAACCGGTCGTGACCGGCCATTGACCGGTCATCGACCCGGCGGGGTTCCGCTTGAGTGACCACCGGGGAGGGGGGGTTCCGCTTCATTAGTCACGGGGGGGGGGGTTCCGCTTCATTAGGCATGGGGGGGGGATTTTAATCTCCATTTTTTATGAGGGGGAGGGGGGGGGTTCCGCTTCATTAGTCACGGGGGGGGGGTTCCGCTTGAGTGAACACGGGAGGTTCTACTTGGGCGCTCATGCGGAACTGATCTTCTCACGCGATAGCCATTATAAAAGGAGATTGTTCATCGCGCCGTGACCATTAATTAACTCGCATTTGTGGTGTTCGCATCCTTCCTACTCATTATATATACGTTTCGCCAACTTCATTATGCAAGTCTAATTGCTACTAACCTGAAATTTCATTTACATTAGCACATGTCGTCCTGTTTGAATCACCTTCGCGTGCTCGACGTTATATCTCATTCATCTGTCTTGTTCTGACTTCTACACATCTGACATACTTCTTATGATGGATACGCAATGTTTGAAATTGAAACTTTTGCGGACACAACATATATTACGAAATACTTCCAAACCTTCGGTTTCAAAGACTAAAACTAATTTAACAAAAGTAAGGAAGAAATTGAGTTTTAACCCGTTATACTCTGCTAGAACTTCGCGGGTTCACGTTGATGATAGTGTTATTCACAACATTTTGCGTTCAATGTTACGTTTCCACAACTTCGAACTTGTTACACCTATCGACTGTGTTCAACAGGTTTTTCTATTTCATCCCCACCATTCTTTATATAAGTGCACTCACAACAATTCCTGTTTCATTCTTCTATACGCTCTTCGACCGACAACTACTCCGCTCCAAATTACACACTACACGAAGATGGATACAAACCAAGAACAAGTACAAGTTCACGAAATATCGTCTACTACCCACCCGAGAGAGAATCCTCCAAGAACTTCGCCTTCACCGAATCCACAGGACCCCGTCCAAGTTTCGGATGTATCTTCGACGGCGAGGAATGATCTTGAAGCTATTCTTCGGTCGCTCGTCGGTTTCGACTGACCTGTACGGCGATCGGTGTTAAACTGAACTCTTAGAAGTTCAGTCTTTTTTAAAACTTCCTCCGGATGACCTTGAAGCAATTATCCCCTCTCCTTTTTCAACTAACTTCTACTTTTGTTCGACTGTTGAATTTCGGTTTTGAACTAACTTTTAATTTATGCGCAGTTTTAGTTGAACCCGGTTAATTTATGCGCACATTTAGTTCAGCCCCGAATTGTTGAATTTCAGTTTTGAACTAACTTTTAATTTATGCGTAAATCTACTTCAAACGCTCACCCCACCTCCTCCCCCCTCATTTCATATACGACCGGAAGCTATGTGCCCCGGCACGTGGCTTCTGGGGCAGCTGACCTGTCCCAGAAGTGACCAAATCTAACTACTAATAAACAATAACTATTATTAAATATAATATAAACAATATTGATTTCAATGTTGAAGACTAGCTTTATTGGTTTATTCAGTATAAATTCAAACGATTATAATTATTATTGATTTTAGGGCATTCTTATGAAAGTACATAAAAACCTTTACTAATCAATAATAACTCACCATTGAATAAGTTTCCTCAGATATTATATCTGACCAAACATACTCACCTTAGTCGTGCAAGGGTTGTCCAGTTCTTTTATAATTACTCTCATCAACCTTTTTAACAGGTCTTTCTGAGACTCTGTTGGAGGACTTTTCCCATCAATTATTTCAGAAATTTTCTCCAAGGACTTTTTACGCCACTTGCGAAGTAATTTGTAGGCAGCCGATAATGTTTTTAGTTCGTCTTCATTTAAATTGTACAGGTTGTCATTTCTTAATGTAAGTTCCTTAATTGCTATCATAATCTCTTCATGACGTTCTGCTTTTTCTGCAGAATAAAGTAACTCAATAATTTGTTTTTCTTTAAAAACCTCGGAATCCAGCAACTCTATGACACCCTGTAAAAATAAAAACTTAATCCAGTTTTACAATAAAAACATTTCAGTGCTAAAATGTATTACATAACTTTTAAAAATCGCTGGGGAATGTTTACTCCAGAAAGGTTTACGGTGGCCAAGAGGGTGGAGGCATATGAGTCAAATAATTTTTTACCCAAAAGTGCTAGAGAACGATATTTTGTATCACGATCGTATGGAGAATCGAATGAAATCATCGGTGTTTTGAAATAACCATCGAGACAACAGATATTCCCATTTAAGTCCGCCGTATCGACATCTGCCGGGAGCCAATGTATCGTTGCTTCGCACTTTTCGGTTGAAAGACTAGGCACGATATATCATTGCTTACGATTTCTTGACAAAAAGACGATTAACGATACATCGTTTCTATTAATTAACAGTCATGTCTACGCAGAATGTCAGCCTTAGTGAGTAACAAGACTACATGATCGCGCCACAGTCATCTTCCACTCATCTCTCATTCATACTTGGCTTAAACTACCGATTTAGTTAGGTCACCATTTCAATAAAGGTCTTAAGGTATTAAAGGCACTGAAAGGGTTCTCGCATTGTTATAAAAAGTACGTTTCACAAATTTTTCTTAGAACATATGTAATCAGGGCACATAAGAGGAAGTAATCCTTTCTTTAAAATACACGTTTTGGGTGTGAAAAATGTAATTATTTTACGTTTTATGAGGTGTTTTTGGACGCTTGGCTCGAGTAGCCAAAAGGGACCCTTGAGTATGGGAATATTTGTTCGTCAGTTTCTTGGAACGTTAGAGTTGTTATGGGGGTAATTGTTAGTTTTGGTCGTAATGGATTGTGTGTTTTAAAGAACTGACCAGGTTGAAAAATAACCGCAGAAAATATAGACGTCATGAGCATATTCTGGGGACGGGAGGGTCAAAAAAGGTAAAATAAAATATTGCTTCGACTCCATTACAGCTCGATGCGGGCTTCTTCCTCATGCCCCATAGGAAGTTTAAACGGATTCCTTAATAATTTACAAAGTCAAAGGTACTGAACCGTCTAGTTCCACTGGGCAGGCTATATTCACTAAAGTACTAAACAGGCTAGTTCCATTATGGTTTTGAGAAGCCAAATTGTCAGTGATGAATCACACGAAACCCTAAAATAATTTATGATATTCACTCTTCCACATTACCAACCACCTGGTCTAGAATGTCAACGGTTTAAGATATGGGACAAAAAGATTTTAAAGGGCCGAAATTATTTCTTCGTAAAGTATATTAAAATTTGATATTTACAAATATTTAAAATAAAAAACCAAATTACTACTAATATTAAATATAGTCGTTTTAGTGAAGTACAGATGAAATAGTAGGAATTGTACTACTATAAATTTTCTGTGTGTTATATTTTCTTCTTTCTAACTAAAGAAAAAAATGGGTTTTCTAAAAAAACAACAAAAACGAACAATGGAGTTAAAACTGGTAAGACTAAATCAAAATGACACAAGAAAAATATTTTAATTTTTTTACATTCCAATTTTTGTAAGATAAATTTTTTAGTCCCTTAATTTTATTCAAAGATTCTAAAAAGATAGCCAACGAGATAATTTCTTCTACTTTTAGAAAAAGTTAAGAGTCAATCTCTATCTTAATTAGTTATTTTTAAAACACGATTCCCGTAAACCTCTGCATCCATAAAATTTGCCTACCGCTACGGCCCCGGCCGCGGCGAAGCATTCGGGCTCGGGTAGACAGGAGCCTTAAAGCGGTCACAATACCTTTTTATATTCGACCTTAAAGTATATTGTTATAGCAAATTGTAGTAGTCACCTTTAACACTCTGAGAAAAAATGTGCAAACATTTTGTTAAACCTTTTTATGTTTTATTAAACTAAAGAACATTGTAAATAGTTAGCATTTGATTGTATTACATATTAATAGTATTACATATTAATAGTCATTGGTTAAAATTTATAAATAACATAAAGACTCTCATCCAATGTAATGATGCAAATAAATGATTTTATGATTAAATTAAGAAAAATGTGTCATGAATTTTTTTAAATTTAATTATAAGTATTTAAAATGTATCATATTTTAGATTTAATCTGTTTTCCTTCTTTTGTGCAAAACAATATAACATTTTCAAATTTGCCATCTACCTTTTTTGTTTTTTGTTTCTATTTAGAAATATCCATTATTATATGTGCTAACTCTTAAACTGTATATTATTGAAAAAAAAATAGTTTATACCTCCGAGGATGCTGCAGCGATGAAAAAAGTCAAAACTACTATGACACTACAGACCACTTTCAAGTTCAACATCTTGCGAAAGCTAAACTCGAACTAGTTATCTGTTTAACAATTTAATTCCACGTTCAATAAATGTGTTTTTTTCTAATGGTTTACATACAAAGTGCAAAACTCTACCACTATTTGTTCATCAAACAAACAGAACAAATACATATGTTGAAGTTGGAAGGAACGTTATGCACACTGCACAACATTATCTCACTGCATTTAAAACTTAAAACTTTTATACCTATAATTTTTTAATGAAATTTAATATTTACTAAATACTAATCAATTAACTTTTATTATAAATGGCACATTATTATTACCTAGAAAAGTTTCATATATTCACCAACGTTGTAAAATATGTTTTAATAAAAATGTTTAAAAATTATTTGGTTGATAAAAAAAATACTAAAATAAAAAATTACTTGGTTGGTACAATGTTTAAAAATGGTTTGGTCGAAATTGATTAGATAAAAAACACATGTATATATGTTTTTGTGCGTAATTCAAATACCAAACAACAACGTGTTCAACATTTTCAGCAAGATTTACTAAATGTTGTTGAGGTTTAAACTTATTTTTAATACATTGTCATTACTACATAACTACATTGTCATTACATTGTACATTAATACATATATATCTTGTAAAAGCTGTTTCCAGATCGAAAATTTAAACAGTTATTTTCCTAAACTAGTTAGAGGAGATAGACGTTATTAAGAGCTATAACAAGTTTTACAGCGGATGTTTGATGAAAAAACACTTTTCATGAAAAATATAGAGCAAATTCATTTTTTTTGTAGTTTTATTACATCACTTCCTGTTTTTCTATCAGCGTAGCATATGAGAATTTCCGGCTAAGAATAAACTTAAACATACTTCAAGACGAAATCGGCAGTTCGTTGATAACTAAATCGAAAGACACCGTTGATAGTTTATTCGGTTTACTGCATGTAGGCTACACGGAACACATTTCACCGCAAATTCAACGACAATGAGCATAAACGCGCGATTATTGATGACGGTGTATGTTGCCCGACCGATTTAATGTAAAGTGGATAACATTTCCAGTCAAATTATTGTTCAACCCGGAATTATTGCAAAGTAAATTATTTTATTAGGTCTTGTGTATAAAAAAACCTTAGCAAAAATATGGTGAAAAGTTTATCAATCTCCTAAGCTGTGTTTTCCTGTCATGGCCGATTGTTAAAAATGACGGTTGTAGTCTGAAAAGTTCTCATTGAATATCTTTTGAACCATTAGAGACATTTTTAACTGTCTGGAATATTAACACTTTTGAATAGTGGCATTAAAGGCTCTGTCACTGAAATCAGCCACAGTTGAGGCTCTGCTTTGAAAACCTCCAATATCTTGACATCTACAGTCGAGGTTCTTCTGGGAAACCTGCGTTTAGTTGACAGCCTCAGTGGAATTCCTGCCGCTGAAACTGGCCATTTGTTGAAAGCTGCAATAAAGGGTCTGCCGCTGATATCTTCCACTTGTTGACAGTCACATTGGAGGCTCTACCACTGAAGCCTGCTATTTGTTCTTGTTCAAAGTGGAGTTTCTGTAGCTGAAATCAGCCACCTGTTGGTGGTAAAAATGGAGAATTTGTCACTGAAACCTACCATTTGTTGACTGCCCAGCAGAGGCTCTGCCACTGAAACCTACCATTTGTTGACTGCCGCAGCAGAGGCTCTGCCACTGAAACCTAACATTTGTTGACTGCCGCAGCAGAGGCTCTGCCACTGAAACCTACCATTTGTGGACAGCTTTGAAGGAGTAATGAACACGGGCATTTGTTGATAGCCATAGTCGGGGCCCTGTCAATAAAACCAGCCAGTTAGTTGTCTACAGTTACAAAGGATATGAACCTATTATTTGTTGTTTGTTAACAGATGCAGTGGAGACTATGACAATGAAACCGAACCCTTAATGATATCCGCAGTGAATTCTCTATCGCTGAAAGCTACCATTTGTTGACAACTGCATTAGAGACTCTGCCACTAAAACCTGTCATTTGTTGACAGCCGTAGTAGAGGCTCTGCCGATAAAACCTACCATTTGTTAACAGCCGCAGTCGAGGCTCTGCCACTGAAACCTACCATTTGTTGACAATCTAAGTAGAAGCTCTGCTACTGAAACTAAGTATTTGTTGACAGCCGCAGTAGATTCTCTTTTTGAAACCTACCATATGTTGGACAGCCACAGTAGAGGCTCCGCCACTGAAACCTGCCATTTGTTGACACCCGCAGTAGCGGCTCTGCCGATGAAACTTACCATTTTTTTTACAGCAGCAGTAAATGCTCTGCCACTGAGACCCACTATTTGTTAACAGCCGCAGTTGAGGCTCTGCCACTGAAACCTACAATTTGTTGACAACCGCAGTAGAGGCTCTGCCGATGAAACCTCTAACATTTTTGTTGACAGCCATAGTAGAGGCTCTGCCGCTGAGACTGGAAATTTGTTGAAACTGTAGTAGAGGCTCGCCCGATGATTGATACCATTCGTAACCAGCCACTATAGCGGCTCTGCCACTAAAACGCACCATTTGTTGACAGCCGGAGTAGACTCTTTACCGCCGAAACCTACCATTTGTTGAAAGCTTCAGTAGAGGCTATCCCACTGAAACCTACTATTTGTTGACAGCCGTAATAGTGGCACTGCCGCTGAAACCTACCATTTGTTGACAACCGCAGTAGAGACTCTGCCACTGAAACCTGCCAATTGTTGAGAGCCGTAGTAGAAGTTCTGTCGATAAAACCTATTGTTTCTTGGACAGCCCCAGTAGAGGCTATGCCACTGAAACCTACCATTTGTTGGCAACCACAGTAAAGGTTCTGCCACTGAAACCTTCTATTTGTTGAAAAACGTTGTAGAGGCTCTGCCACTGAAACCTAACATTTGTTGACAGCCGCAGTAGATTCTCTCTAACTGAAATCTACTATTTGTTTTGCTAGCCGCAGTAGAGGCTCTGCTGCTGAAACTTGCCATTTGTTGACAGCCGTATTAGAGGATCTGCCACTGAAACCAGTCATTTTTTGACAGCCGTAGTACAGGCTCTGTCGTTTAAACCTATAATATTTGTTGACAGCCGTTGTAGAGGCTCTGAAGATGAAACCTATCCTACCTAGGAAGGAGCGTAAGAAGCTAATCCGGTAGAGTGGTGTTCCGGGCGAGTGGGTCTGTGGTTCTGCGCGAGTCATTACAACGCCACAATGCGAGCCCCGCTGCTGGGCTACAATGGGGGTAATCATGGGGCTACCAAAACACGATGTCTCTGTCTAATGGCCGGATCATACAATAACCTGCCGGAGTAGCTGAGAAAGAATTAGACTTCTTTAAAGGTTTTATGATTTTTTTGTTCATAAAACTACCAGATACGTGGAGGTCATTATTACTTCTTTGTTAATTCATCTTACACTGAAAAAAACTCTAATTTGCAAAAGCATCACCAATCGAATTGAGATGTAAGTTTACTTAAACTTAATGTAAAGGTAGGCCTAGGCCAAACTTAGGGACAACACAACAACATGCCAGGTTGTAAGCATTAACTCTTACAATGGAATTATTTGTAATTTTACCACACTATTTCGATAATTACTTAGCCTACCGCATTACAGTTCATGATAATATATTATCCAGAAACCAACATAAGGCTATGAACCATAGGGGGTCATTGGCCTCTATGAAATGAATTGTGGCCTTACCTTTGAAGACTGGTATCAATTCCTTTAGATTCCAACATGTCAGCACGCTAAAATAGAAAGAATGAAAAAGTCACTCTTTGTTCAGAGTGAATGCGTGTTCATTCCAAAAGAATGAAAAGTAACTCTTGAAAGAACGGAAAACCTCCACTTTTTCTGAAGAGTGAAAATATCCACTATTTAAATAAATGTATTTTCACCTTTTCAATATATGGTTTCTCAGTCACTCTATCAAAGAGTGATTTCCTTACAGAATCAGAAGACCGCCATCTTTAACGGGTCCGGGACAATTTTATATGCGTTATTTATATTAAGTATTGGGAAACGTTTTGTGTGTTTGCATGGCTATGGCTAAAACTTCAAGTCAGCTCTGAAATCAATCACCGTAAACAATCACCTCCAAAAAAATCTTCCTCCTCGGCATCGGTGTTACGTCACGGCGTCTCTTTCCAGAAGCTTTCCTTCCTCAATAGTTAGCAAGCACAACTATTTAAGTTTAGATGAAGTAATTTAGTTCTATATGCAAACATAAACTATTATTAACAGGATATTGTGTAGTATACAAGACTGAGAATCACTTATAATGAAGGCAAAGCCACCTTACCTTTCTACACTTTGTCTTGTAGGTTATCATCGAGGTTCAGTTCAGTAGGTTTTAATAGAATAATATTAATATAAATAACAAAATAAAGGACAAATTTTAGCTAAGTTAATGTAGCCTAAAACATTATCAAAGAACAACACAAAATAAACTAGCTAAGTTTATTTTGTATGTGTACCTATTTTGAGTAATTGTGAGAAGACTTCATTTGATAGGTTAGGTTAGGTTAGACTCATTCTTTAATTGAGTAAAAATCATTCTTTCGTTGAGTGAAAATCACTCTTTCGTTGAGTGGAAATCACTCTTTCGTTGAGTGGAAATCATTCTTTCGTTGAGTGGAAATCATTCTTTCGTTGAGTGGAAATATTCACTCTTTCAAAGAATGACCATAGTTCACTATTTTAAAGAGTGAATATTCATTCTTTCAGAGTGGCTCGGTTTTCCTACTTTCAAAGAGTTAAAAAGTCACTCTGAAAGAGTGAATTTTCATTCTTTCACTTTTAGTGTGAGCATTAGTTCGATTGGCGAGTTGTATTCGTCTATGTTGTCCATTTCAACTGCAATTTGTTGCAAAAACTAAAATAGCCCTATCCATTTAACTTAATCAGATTCAGTTAATTTCAGTAGCTAAATGGCTACACTAAACGGATTCACTAACACCAAACAACGAACGGAACAACGAACCGGCAAACGAAACCAAATCGACAGATCCTACCGATTCGACAGAAAACGGTAGAAATGAAGTGAAATTTTCCCAGTAAATTATATGAGCAGATATAAAAAAGCCAATAGTTAATTTAAGCTTAGTCGCTATATCCAAATTAGTCACAAAATCTCAAAAAGTTAGGTTTACATTCAAGATTTACTTTTTTCTTAAGCCTTTATGTTGTGTAAAACATCCCCACCCCTACTCTTGGCGGAAGGATAAATGTCCGAACTTTCGTTTTGCTTAGCAGAAAATTAAGATTCAGAACTATGACTCACAGCGCTTCAACTAAAATAAATAAAAAATAATCTATTACAAGAATGTAATTTAATTTACAGTTTTCTGATGAGGTAGTATGTATAATAACTAAAGGTAAATTATTTCTTAACGTGTAACATTATTGCAATAACAACCTTAAATGAGTTAAATTTGAAATAACTATAATCTGAAGTAGTAATACCCTTATGATTAATGCATTCCTTACCACATTTTTTAGAATATGGTGCTAGTTACTTTACTAAAGTTAAATTCCATTCAACCTTAAAAATAGTGTATCGACAACCTTAGAGTTTTTTCCTGTCTTAGAGTCTCCTTCCTGTTTCAAACGAATGGTCTCCAAAACAATGGCATTCTTCGAAATGGCCAACCATGGATGGAGTTTTCTGTGTTAGGGGTAATTTCGGTTGATGACAATGTTTCCCCTCATGAATAGGGGAAGACCGAAATTCAATAATATCTTTTTTTATTTAGGTTGAAAACAATGCGTTTTACTATGGATAAAACTTTGTCTTTGTTGTTATCTTAAAAAAAAAATGTAAATCGAATTAATTATCGATTGAAAAATGTAGGAGTAAACTGAAAACTGTATTATTACATTCTTAATGTGTAATTTTTATCAGATTAAATCCCTTTGAATATAATGCCGTAAGATTATTTGTGCCTTATTTTACATGTAACTTATAATTTTCGTTATGTAACGTTAATAATTTTTCGGTTCTCTGTGTTCGGAACTACTAAACTATTTGTATGGTTAAGAAATAAATTTGGGATATTTGTTTAAGAGTCCAATGTTGTATTTCCGGGATGCCTGCAAATCTTTTCTGCTTCATTGTCCAAGTAAAATGCATCATATACAACGAGACATTTTTACCACAATTAAGTCATCTGATAACATTTAAACTATAACCCTGGCAGTTGTCCTCTATGGCTGGGAGGTGTTTTATCTATAAATCTATCTGACACGCCAGACCCCGAAATTCTATTGCCGCTAATGATATAGTAGCTGCTGTAAAGCGGTCTGGACAAATGTCTCAATCCAACGAGTAGGTTTGGAATATTTAACCGAGTCTGACTTAGATATGCTGGTGTAGTGTACTTAATTTTTTCCATTGTTATAGTTAAGATAATATTTATTTTAAATTGAAAAAATACCATAAAAGAATTTAAGTTTTAAAATTGTAGACCTCGCCTTTGAATCTGAAGGTTGCCGGTTCGATCCTGAGAAAAGGTAATAGCTTTCCAAAGGTTCGATTCCGGGCCCAGTTGTTATTTGTCATTGGTCTATTAATTAATGATGCTTTCTAAAAACTGGTCAATGCCAGATAATAACAAGACCATCATTTGGACCGTTCCCTGTCAAAATGTAAAAATTACACTGGCGTAAATATACACTAAAATAAAATATAAAATAGGCTAATTTATTTAGAAACTAAATCTTAATGTAATGTATTTAAGACGCACCATGCAGCCTCTTACTTTCAGAAGATTACGTTTGCAAAAACATATTACAGAAAGTATTTTCTCCAAATCTGATAAAGATCAAGTCCTAACCAACTAACTGGGGTAGAATTTATAAGGGACTTCTACAGCCATTCGAAAACATAACAAGACCATAACATTGTTTCCAACTGACAGACAAGTTTTTTTTTCGCGATTCGTGACCTATAAAATGCCGTTGTTGTCCAGTCGAAAGGTTTCACTTTATAATTGATATAAAGTGGACAGTAAAATCTGTAACATACAAAGCAAAAGCTACAATGACGCATTAGGATTGTTAGGCCGTGATTACTAAATGGCGTGGAAGGGCCGGCGAGCGGGTCCTAACTTTGACTTTATTTTTCCCTTTTATTATATCGTCGGATCATCCAGACCACTCTGTTATTGCTTTATAACAGTGATATGTCTGACAGTATAAGTTCATGTTGAGTCTTGATGTTTTTGTTTTTGACCAATTGTCTACGTCAATTCGCCAGCCACATCAGTATTAGAAGTCTTTAAGTGTTTCCGTTCGTGTGTGTTCGTGTCTGTCGTTCCGTGTCGTTATTTGTAATGTATCCGTACCGTGTGTGTCCATTATTTATTAAATTTTTATCAACGTTGACGTTCTTCCCATGAAGAGAAATTACATCTTTGTATAGAAGCCTGAAGATGACTCTATATAAATGAGTTGAAACTAGTTGCTCGACAACAATTGGATTACCATAACTCAGGCATTTAAACCATTAATAGTATTTATTGGTAATCCGGAGGCTAACATTCCAATAATAAACAATTTATTTAAACTGAACCTTTACAATTCAGTTTTAATTTCATAGCAATCAGCCATTTTACATAATTAAGCAACTTTCTTTCCATTTAAAGAATAATACATCATAATAATTCTAAACGTTTATAGGTACTGACCATTTTGTATTCATTGCCATAATCAACCAAATCCTTCATGAGCTTTTGTTCATCCACTCTGTATTTAGACAAAATACCTCGTGTGTTTACAATCAGCTGATTGAAATCGTGTAAAATAAATAAATTTTAAAGGTTTGAAAATGTCGATATTTTTAATTTAAGGAAGTAACATCATGTTAAAGTAAATAAAGTCTGCTAATATACAAAGGTTTACGTTTTATTTGGTACAAACTGCGTGTAAATTGGTCCAGTGGAAGTCTCAGACGAACTGTCCAAAGGATTGGAATTGTTGTCTTTTTTCCCCATGTTAAATCTCCATAAGAAAAGTTTATTTTTCATTTTTGACAGATTTAACGTAAATATTTTTGAAATACGAATAAAACCTGCTAATATAGAAACGAGAACGTTTATTTTGGTACAACCCGCATGTAAATCGGTCCAGTAGAAGTCACAGACCAACTGTCCAAAGGTTTTTTACCTTTGTGTTTTAAATATATAGATAAAGAAACCCCCACCACCATCTCTTTCTAGAAGGATCAGGTTTAAAAAAAACGGACTATTGTAGACAGTAAATAGAATGTGCTGAATAGAAGCAATTGAATTCTGATACTGAAATGTCAACACAATTCAATACTTATACAAGGAGTGTCTATTGTGTGGAACAAATTGTGTGTTTTTCCTTTTCCTCAAAATGTAGCAGGTAGACTTTGCTTCAACTTTGTATTTATGTGTATTTTGGTACAAAAATAAGTTTAGTAACTTAACCCCAGAAAATTGCATTTTCCTGTAATAAAACAAGTTTGAAAATAGAAACTTTTGACGTGTTTTTATGAGTCATCAGATTGGCGTTGAAACAACAACGAATGTTAACAAATATTAAAATAGAAAACTTAATGTTTGCGCATGGGGTTTCAAACAGCTGTGGACGAGGAAAAGTGATACATATTAGTTGGTGTAAATTTGGAACGTGTTTTCTGTGATACTAAAAAATCAGCTGGCTTATTAAAAGACTTGACCTTGACACGCCTGTTCTATTGCTCCCGACTATAAAACAAATTTTATGCAGAATGCTACACATGTTAAAAACACCTGTTTAATGGAGTGTAGTAGTGTAGAAAAGCCACTCCTGGCCCGGAAGTGACGTCACCGGAAGCCACATGCCACGGCACGTGGCTTCCGGTGGGCCAGAAGTGGGGACAATAGATGTCGGGGTGGAGATGGCGAGAGCGTCGGCGGTCGGTTGAGCGAAGAGTGCGCATAAAATAGAAGTTAGTTGAAAATTGAAATTCGTCGGTGTTAGTAAAAACTCTAATAGTTGAACGAAACTAGAAGTTAGTGTAAAACTGAAATTCAACAATCGGGGTGTTGAACTAAATTTGCGCATAAATTAAAAGTTGGTTCAAAGCTGAAATTCAACGATTGGGAGTTGAACTAAATTCGCGCATAAATTAACCGGGGTTGAAGTAAAACCTCGCATAAATTAAAAGTTAGTTCAAAATTGTAATTCGAAGGTGTTAATAAAAACTCTAATAGTTGAACGAAAATAAAAGTCAGTTGAAACATTGCGCAGCCATAACAAGAGAGAGAGAGAAGGTAGATAGAAGTGTTAAGTTCCGCGGATAGAACGAGAATGAAGAATGAAACATGACGCGTCGAAATATATGCGTGACTGTAGATGTCAGATGGTGAATTAATCAATGGGGGGAGTGGAGATGGCGCTCGGTTGAACTAAAATTGCGCATAAATTAAAAGTTGGTTCAAAACTGAAATTCAACAATTGGGAGTTGAACTAAAATTGCGCATAAATTAACCGGGGTTGAAGTAAAACTTCGCATAAATTAAAAGTTAGTTCATGTTAGCTGAAGAGTGTACAAAACAATGAAACAGGAATTGTCGTGAGCGCGCTTATATAAGGAAGGGTGGGGGTAAAATATGAAAACCTGCTGAACACAGTCGATAGGTGTAACAAGTTCGAAGTTGTGGAAACGTAACATTGAACGCAAAATGTTGTGAATAACACTATCGTCAACGCTAACTTGCGAAGTTCTAGCAGAGTATAACGGGTTAAAACTTAATTTCTTCCTTACTTTTGTTAAATTAGTTTTAATCTTTGAAACAGAAGGTTTGGAATTACTTCGTAATATATGTTGTGTCCGCAAAAGTTTCAATTTTAAACATTGCGTATCCATCACAAGAAGTATATCAGACGTGTAGAAGTCAGAACAAGACAGATGAATGAGATATAACGTCGAGCACGCGAAGGTGATTCAAACAGGACGACACGTGCTAATGTAAATGAAACTCCAGGTTAGTAGCAATTAGACTTGTATAATGAAGTTGGCGAAACGTATATGTAATGAGTAGGAAGGATGCGAACAACACAAATGCGAGTTAATTAATGGTCGCGGCGTGATGAACAATCTCCTTTTATAACGGTTATCGCGTGAGAAGATCTCGGTTGAACTAAATTTGCACATAAATTAAAAGTAAGTATAAAACTGAAATTCAACTTGATAATTGGGTTACGGAAAGTATGTCAAGGTCATCCCGAGTAAGTTTTAAAAAAGCCTATCCCGCTAGCACAGGAAATAGTTCTGAGAGTTGAACTACCCGGTGATAGCGGGATAGGTAGATTTAAGTTTTGAACTTTATTCGTAAAAACAAATACAATCAATGTGCAATACCAGGAACTATACAGGTTGAATTTTTGTGATGAACTATGGAGTTGTAGAAACAAACGCCAACGACGAGAAAAAGGTAAACGCAGAGTCCCCAGATGATGTATTTGAAAAGTGTGAAGAGACGTAATATTCCGAGTTGGTTTTCCTGCTCCATTTCCAATCGTTTAATTTCCAATTTCAATTTATCCTCTTCCATTCTAGTTACAAAGGGAACTTCATCCATCATATCCATCATGATTGTATTAGTGTTTGAAATTTTAAAAGAAGTTATGTTGATAGTTTAAAAGTCGAAGACGGAATGAGGAGTGAAAGCGAGAAATGTTAATTAAATAAAAAAGTGGTGGGGGGAAAGATGAATTACAAAGAAGTGGCGGGGGATAGATTTTGCTCTTCATTATTACCGTCAGTAGTGTCAGATGGTGCAGGAGTTAGATTTAGTAAACTGTCTTCGTCTGAACTTTCAACCTTATCACAAATAGGACAATCGTATGTTATTTCCAAATTCATTTTGATAGTTGTATAATTATCTACAAGTTCTTGTAAAATATTAAAAATAGCTTGTAACTCTTCTTTAGAGTTTATTTCAAAACTAGAATTCATCCGTGCCAATGGAGAGTTGTTCATCGTTGGAGAGTTGGCGAGTAAATGAGGAACGCCGCCAAGGGAGGGGGCTTATTTAACGGCGAGCTTATGATTAAATAAAAAGCTAAGTTCTTCTTCTTCGTCTTTTAATTCAAATATCTTAGCTGTAGTAGTTGCCTCGTCCTCCTCACTCTGTGATGATGAAGATAATTCACCAGGACGTAAATATTGAACATCAATTCTGATCCATCTCATATAATATCTATCATTATAGCGAGCAAGTTTTGAAACAATTCTTCCATTTCTCCCCTCTCAGTTATTATATGTTGAAACCTGACGAAAGGTGTTCCCATGTTGTTAGTTAGAATGTTGGAAGTGAAATAATTCAAAGGTGGATTCAATAAGATACAAAACTTAAACTAATGGTGGGGAGAAATCTAAAAGACTTATGGTGGGGGGAATCTAAAAAAAAAAAAACCAATGGTGGGGGGAAATCTCAAGGTCATCCAATTGAAGTTTTAAAAAAGAGTGTAAAACTGAAATTACACATTCGATGGTTCAACAGGATCTGAATACCAATCTGATCTGTATTTACATCTTTTTATCATATGTGTACAAAAATCATCTTGATGAGACTTGGTGCGTTGACAATAAGCTAGATCGAGAGGATGAAATTTGAAACATCTTTGAGGACAGCATGTATGAAAATATCTTGATTTGTAAAATTTGAAAGTTCGCAATTCCGGTGGCGGTAGTTGTTTTGTTTTGCACTTGCAGTAACAAGATCCGAAAAATTCACACTTAGTGCAAGCTAACCCGTCCACCATCATTGGTCCTAAATCTGTACACTGTTGTTCACAACAGTAACGAGGTTCGTACTTGTAATTTTGTTTTTCCATGTTGACGCTGCTGAGTCCAGTGAAAGAATAAGAGTGTACAGTGTTGAATAGTCAGTTTTATGTACTACAAAAAGTGGTGGGGATAATTTCAAGGTCATCCAAACGAAGTTTTAAAAAATTATACCTTACTAATGTAAGGAAAATTGATACTTAAGAAGTTTGTTTCTGTTTGTTTTCTTCAGACTTTTTCTCTCCCTCCTGTTTGTTTTCTTCAGACTTTTTCTCTCTCTCCGCTTTAGCCATAGCGATAAGTTCTTCAGTCGATAGCGGATGTACTTCAGGAAATTTTAAAATTAATTTAGCCTGATATCCTTCTCGGGTTAATATTTCTAAATCTTCTGTCATTTGTTCAACGGTGTTGTAATCTTTTCCATAGATCTTTCCATCAAGTTCAATCATCATTCTGTATAACATCTTTAAAAATAGGTGTTGACGCAGCGAGAGTTGGGAAGCGAATGATTAGTTATCCAAGTATCACACCCTTTTTATCAACTTGACATTGATCACGTGATTCCTTAGTTTTATTTGATAAAAGCTATTTAACATTGGTAGTACTTGTGGAACTTGATGTTATGTTGACCAGTTGGCGATGAAGATGTTGTAGGTTGTGTAGAAAGAAATACTTCATCATCGCAGTATTTTGTTTTAGTAAACATCCTTACATTAGTAGCACTAACATCAACAGTTAAGTGATAACCACCGGTAAGTAAAACTCGCATTTCGTTGGTTAAATCTTCAAGTTGTTCAAAACTCGTAATGGTGTTGGTATCGTAAGATGCACACTTGACCTTTAAGGACATGTTGAAGTTTTGTATTTAGTTATAGAGAGTGAGATGTGTACGGTACGAAAGGTAGTCGTAGACTGATGAATTTCACAAGTTGATTTTCACTTTTATTATCACACAAAAGTGGGTCAAGGTCATCCCGTGGAATTTTTAAAAAAAGCAACATATTGCTATGTACAAAGACATAACAATATGTTGCTTCTTTTATTTTTCTTTTTTGTTTTATATCATCTTTATTGAGAAACCATTACAAACACATATATTTACAATGTTATGTACAAACTAGTTAGTAGTAGGTGTTACATGAATAGTTAGTTCAGTTGAGTTGTTTCCACTCGGTCCGTGTGAAACTAAATAGAGTGCGCCAGGTTGAATAACTCGAAGATCTTCATTTTGTAGAAGTTGTACAAACCGTTTCGGTAGGAAGATTTGAAACTTCGGTTCGTCACCAACTGTATACGGCGCCTCGCTCAATGTGCAATTAATAGCATCACCAATTGAAGTGTCCATCTTCTTGATTGTATGTATGATGTAATGTTTTTCTTCTTTTAGTTCAGAACATTTCTTCGTCGGTAAGATTGTTGATTTAGAATGAGCGTTGAATTGATCAACCAAATTTTGAAGAAAGTTCTGTGATGCCATCTTGATGTTATTGTTAATCTTCTTGTTAATAATAATGTCCGTCGGAGATGTTGTCTCTTCGGAGGTTCGAGTAATACTCATGCTGCGTCATGGTAGCGCTCTCACTTTTATTACCGACATTACCCCCACCATTCTGTTGAAGGAAATTATTTAAGCGGTAAGCATTCTTCAAAGCGCACTGTGACCTTCGATGTTTAAAACTCTTTGATGAAATACAAAGTTCATTGAAGTAGCATTGGAAATCTCTATCTATTATTGCATTTATCACTTCGTTGCTTGTAAATGATTGTATCCAATTAGCTTTTTCCAATCCTCTTGTGTAGATAGTTTTGAACTCTTTGCAGTAATGATTCATAATGTGCGGCATCATGTTATAATTAATAAAACCTTCATCCCATCTTAAGTTGTGAAAATGTTTGTACAACCATTTGTTTGTAACTTTCGCTTTAGTTGTTAGTCTATTGAATGGTAATGGAGGTTTGAATAAGTAATGATAAACTACAGATGTGTTCATATCCAAAATTACTAATTCTTTTATAATAAAATTTCCATCATTTCCTCGAAAAGCTTGAAATTCAATTATACCTTTTTTAACTTCCATTATATGTGGCGCATTAGAAAACGAAACCCGTTTGTTCATGATGAAGTCTCGTCAGCAACTGACTTGTATTACAAACACGATTGTTCTTCTTTAACTTCTTGCGCTTCTTCGTCGATATTAAAGTTGGTGTGATAGTTGTTCAATTGTCTCCACATATCCACTTCTTGAGGTATTCGATTAAAAATTGAAGTATCCACGGGACCGTATAAAATTGGAACGAAAGGTTGTCTGTCCAATGTATCGATTAGATAGTCTTTGATTATTGCACTTGAAAATATTAGTTGTTTCAAATATCTGGTGACGGGACCGGTAGTACAACTTAAAGTGTAAAATTCTTCTTTAGTCAAATGTAATTTTACATCATGTCTAGTTAAATCTCTGAAGCGAACCATTTGTCCTCCACGATGTTTCACTATATCAACTTCAATATTTGATTCCAATAAACTTAATCTTGTTCTTCTTCCAAATGTGTTGTTACTCAAATAGCATTCCAAAAGATGTAAATGTTTCATAAATGATTCCCAAGAAGTTTCAGTGAATGTAACCATTTTATTTCCATGATTTAAAATAACAATCGGTGAATAATCCAATGATTTTAAAATTCCAACTGAAATACTTTTCGTCATGCATGAAGAAATGGGGTAGAAAATTCGAAGAAATACTTCTGTTAAAATATTTGTTGTAATGTTAACTTCAACTTTTTTTCTTTTTACTTCTTTTTCAGCTTCTCCTTCTTCTTTTTCTTCTTCTCTCTTCTTATGTTTGTTAAACTTGAGGAACTCGTCCATTTCTCGTTCAACTTGTTTTTCTATATCTGAACTATTCTCATCCATTAGAGGTGTATTTTCTTCTCCGTTAGTAGAACTCATCTTGCGAACGATGTTTCCCATACGACGGTCGAAGATAAAATGAACTTTCAACTCATGATTTTCTCGCTTTTATGTTTTTCGTGAAATCCTTGAAATTTATACAATCACATAAATGTTTGTTTTCAACTTGTTTTTCACAAACGAAATTCTAACCTCAAAAATTGAAGCAGATAATTCTAACCTCAAAAAATCTGCAGTCGTTGTACTAATTCTTTTTAAAGTACATTCTTCACAATTCCGGTCAGCGGTGTGTAAGTAACTATTTTATCATGTAGAATTAGACAGTATGCTGAAGTTCCATCCGCTACTGGTTGTTCAAATTCCATTTCAATTTTTATATCCACACTTGATGATTTTACCGATTCATTTTGTTTTGAACAATCGATTACAATTATCGGAGCCTTGGAATAATACTGGTCAGGTGATAATAGTGGTGTATTAGTCTTTCCATAATATGACGATTGAAATCTTGCATACATATCGTATAAAATGGAAAAACGTTTTTTGCTGAACATGACATTCAAATTGTCATACGGAAAGAATTGAGAGTTTAGAAAAACTTTACAATTCTTTATTTTACAGTGATCAAATTGCCCGGCATTTGCAGTGATAACATCTTTTCGCTTAGTTTGAAAACCGAGTATTATGTACCTTGCTCGTTCCAAGTAAGTTGATGTCTTGACGGTCCATGTTTGTCGTTCTGTCTGAGGTAGTGTAGGATATTCATGGAATTCCCAACTTCGGAATGGCATCACAATATCACGGTCAGATTTTAACTTTCTCAATAATACGATTCTATGTTCATCGGCCAATCTTACATGAGGTACTCTCCAAACAACTTTATCCAATTGTAGTTGCCATTCCAGTTTATCTTCCGTAGTTGCAGGGTCTGCAAGTATCAAGTCCTTGTTAGTTGAAGATCTGAGTAATACCAATTCTTGTTTGACATTTATTATTATTCGTTTGTAATCTTCAGCGAATCCCAAAAGCAATCGTAAAGGTACATGAAAATCAAAGTGACCGTTGGAATCCGGTGTTATAGTGTCTTTATCAGGGGCAACCCATCCGGCGGTGACTATTGAATTCTTCTCATGCGGTGTTAATGATGTTAATCCTTTCAATGTTGTTGTTATACCAACCTTTTTTGTCGAATCAACTGTCACCCCTGATATCTCATATCTTATTTCATCAAAAAGATATGCCATCGGGTTATTTATAAAAGGAACTGTTGAAGCAGTTTTTCCATCCAATTTTAATACCCGTCCTTCAATGTATAAATAACTTTCACACGGTAATGTGTAAATATCTTGTTGTTGAATGGGAATCCTTATTTCATCGTTATTGTTTAATTTTGATGAAGTGTAAGGGTTGTGCGTGTGATATTCCTTCTCCCATAGTGTTTCGTCGAATGTCGGTCCTTGAGATATATCCAGGATATCCATTGTTGTTAAGTTTCAATCCAATCTTCTGTAGAAAACGAATGTTGTCCGATGTTAACTCTTCCAATGTCGAGGAGCTACTGAGCTCCCGACTCTTCCGTTGCGGTTTAAATGATAATCCCATGTCGACTTTTATGTTGCCGCTCTGATGTGTATCCGTATAGTTATCGTTTCTCCTCTAAAGTCAACACTAACACCGTCTTGATCCAATATGTTCAGTACGATGTCTGAAATGAAACTGGTGTTTAACGGTAGGTATATCAAGTTTTGTGGCTTCTCAACAATTTTAAAACCGGGAGCCACAGTTGGATAAAATGTATGTAAAATATGCTGATTCACTCCTTCTCTATACGATCCGTGTATAATATTACACGTTACATCGATACTATTGACTTTCAATATTGTAACAGTTGTATCACCTGAATGAGTAGTTCCAGGAGTTAAGATTTTCTTTTTTGTATCTGTAAATCCAAGTAAACTGCCAATGGAGTTTTCCAAGCTGACATCGATATAATATTTTGAAGTTATTTCTGCTTTTAAAGTATTATTGTTTCCTTTAACGGTGATCTTTTCTTCTCCGAGTTGTTTTTGTAGTAATTGGTTTATATCATCGATTTCATAAGCTCCAGTAGGAAATGTAATTATTTTCAATTCTGAGTATTTTCCTGAAGCATCCTTAGTTTCATAATAATGTAGTAAATTGTTCTTTCCTTCCGTAACATTGGGAATTGAGTTGTAGGTAGTTAAATCAAGTAATGCCGCTTCCCATAATCTTTCCTTGGATAGACGCAATGCTGGGAACAGCGTACTTTTCAATGTGGATGAATTTCCACTCAGTGACACTGTATACGATGACATCTTAAAGGTGACTGACACTCTTCGCTAGAAACTCCAAACATAAATGCCCACAGATTTCAGTGTTGTTAGGTTGTTCTCTTTTGTAATTGTAAAAAATGTTTTTGGAGTTTCGAAAATAATGTTGCAGTTCTTTCGGCGGTGGCAGATTGCCAAAACTATCAAAGTAGTAAACGGTTTGTCCGAGCTTTTTATAGCATACCCAATGAGTGCCTGGACCATAGGTGGAATCCAAATTTACTATTCCAGTTTCATTTTCCCATATTTTAGTTGGTAATGCATCTTTCATAAAAACTCCTCGAAAAAATGGTATTTTCAAACATTTTACATAATCATTTAACTGATGATTTGTTAAGGCTTTATTTGGAATTATCAATTGATTCTTTTTATTTAGTACACACGGTATGGTCTTAGGTATAAACCTGCTCCGTTTTTTACCATTTGCCAAACAGAAGTCTTCTTTACATTTGTCTTACGAGTTCTACGACGTCCTTTTTTAATGTTTCCACCTCTTTTGGGAGCGCTTCTTCCTTTTGCAGGTCTTCCTCTGCGACGTCTTCCAGCACCTAACTTTGCTTTCGTCTTCATGGCTGTAGTTACTGCCCAAGCCGCTGCTTTTTCTGCAATACTTGCGTCACTTGATTTTACTCTTTGCCAAGCTTTTTCCGCTAGAATTTTATCCGCTATTGATCTATTTGTTGAATCTTTATACTTTGAATATGCTATATCGTGTTCTTTGCAAGCTTGATCTAATTTATTAATTCCAGGATCTCCTCTTGCTAAACGTTTTGCCAACTTAGTTCCAGGTCCACAATATTGATAACCTCCGGGCAGATGTAATTCGTATGGTAAAGCGTCTATCGTTCGATTCACAACAGCACCAATTGGAATCCGTCTGAGCAGGGATAATGCAGCTGATGTTAAACCACGTCCTCTCTTGCCGCTGTCTTGACGACGACTGAGCGATACGGTCTTCATTATGCTGTTTTATGTAACCAACGTCTTCACTCTATGAAATACTTTATGATAATGAATCCTTTTGGTGTATTCCATACTTAAATATTCATAAGTTTTACTAGTATCTATCAATAATTTCATCTTTAATCCATTGGTTTCTTTGAGAATCTTCGATTTTATTGTGTTTCATCGATGCATTAATCAAATGATTATGCATATCAATAACTACATTACCTACAAGATTCATTACATACTCTACATTAGTAGCATCTTTGTTACGTGTAGGATTATCAAGATTTGTGATACGTTTACCATTACATGTATACACAGATGGATCGTTATTAGAGGTTGCTATAACTTGATGAATAGTAGCAACATCATTCGGAGCTATTCCTGCTGATATGTTAGATATTCTTCTATTTTTTCCATCATATAAGTTATTTATTTTATCTAAAACTATAGTTTGTTTCACAACAACACAATCATTATCATCTTTACCAGATTTTACATGGGTTAATCGTCTACCTCCACATATAAAGTTAACACCAGTAGCTGATAGTTGTGGCACTTGTGTTAAAATAACAGCATCATGTTCTTCCGTGCCTAAACTTATATTTGACAATCTTTTATTTTTTCCATCCCACTTGTTATTTTGTAGTTGTAGTAAGGTAAACTTTTCACTTCCTTGCATAAACTCATCACCTTTCTTTGACACCACCTGATTTTGTTTAACAAAAGCGGATGTTCCTTTCTTCAAGCTTTCATTCATTTGTCTCACGGTAGCAGCATCCGATGGAGTTGAACCATCTTTCAGATTGGACAACACTTTTCCATGACAATCAATAACAGCACCATTATATAAAATACAATTATCTTTAATGTATTTAATATTAACACCATCACTTTCTTCTTTAGGATATCCAATATCGTTTATAGTATATTTATAGAAGGAAAATCCATCTTTTTTCTTTTCTGGTATTACAGAATGCAAATAACGCTTATTGATTGTATCTGTATCCTCGGTTGGATCTGCCACATTAGTTATTTTATAATTTAAAGCATTGTACTTTTTTCCACTTTTAGTCTTTTCCAACAGTAAAGCGTATTCCATCGCAGATAGAAAATAGCCTTTATTAACAACATCTCCATTGTTGACTGGTTTTGCAACATTAATAACCCTGTGAGATTTTGCATCATACAGTTGGTTGTTGTCGAGTTTCAAACTTGTAGATGTTTCCTCCTTTACTGTTTTTAAATTTGTTGCATCTCCATCTTCTTCTGGATCCTTAACAAACTTTAAACGTTTATTATTTATGTTATAGTCACCTTCGGGTGTTTGTGGTAATCCACTTCTTTTTCTGTTTTCTCCAACTTGCACTCCTAACGCGGAGTATCGTCCGAACTTGTCGACGCTCATGTTAGAACTGACACATTATACGCCTGCAACTCTTATATATCCGCGGACAATTATACGATTATGCCGCGATTCCTGAGTTCGTCAATCAGAGCTACCCATTCATTATTTAAACCTGTATGACCGGCTTCCATGGCTTCATGCAATAGTCTCATTCTATCAACCAATTTATTGATGTCGTTGTAGTAAATCACATTCGTATTGTATAGATTTTTCATCAATCCTTTGCCAGATGTTGAAGTATCTCCTTTACTCTTTTTACCATGTTGTTCAAGAAGTGATAAATCCATAAGTGATAAAGATTTTCTTTTCAGTGGTTGTCTCACCGCTGGTGCAGTACGTAATGTTGGCAATTTTCGTGGAGGAAACAACTTTTTTATAACAATGTTATATTTTGTTGCACGTGAACGATTAATCATTGCATCCTTTAAGTAGTTTCTTTTATGAGCGTTAGTATTTTGTAGAATTTCCTTAAAAACACTTAAATCTTTGGATGAATATCTTAGTGGTATGTTTTTAAAAATTAATTCATAAAGTCCTTTTGTTCCTTTATATTTATGCTCACCAATAATGATATAATCGTCTTGTGTTATTTCAAGCTTTGAATCGCCGATCTTTAATTCATTCCCATCAATTCTTGCTCCGTATACGTGTGATCTACTCAAATTCGGGTTTGATTTCATGTCATGTAGCATTTTCATTATATATTTTCTTCCAAGAGGTCCATGTTGTAATATATCGCTACTCAATTGAGTTAAATTTGGAATAGATTGTTCAGCTTCAGGTATTGGCTGTTCTTCTTCCTTTTCAACAATTGGTTCTTCTTCTTCTTTTGTTTCTTCTTGCTCACTAGCACTTGTATATGAATCATCATCTTCTTCTTTTTTTAATGCTTGTACTTCTTGTTTAGAAACTGGTAGTAAAACATCTCCTTCATAACGAGGTTTACCAATAGTTTCTGATATCTGTTTTAAAGGTTCCGTAATAGGTTTAAATGTAGTCTCTAGAAATTCTTCTCTTTCACTTAAACCCATCCTCAATGCACGATTCTTCTTCCTAATAGAATCACTGAGTGATTTTATTTCTTTCAATAGTTTTTCTTGATTCACCATGTTTACACTGTGAAGTTCAACGTGTAACTAGATGTAGCATCGGTAGTTCAACGCATAAATACAAATTTATCCAACCCTATACGATATCTACCATTTTTAATATCTTCTTCCTTCATAATAACGAGAAAGCCATATTTCTCATTCCATGCTTTGCCACACATTTCTTTAAATTTCTCAAATGACATATCCGCATTTACATGATCATTGTATATATGTTTTAAATTTGTTTCATCTTGCTTAAAGACAATCAACATATTTGCATTATCTCTTATAAGTTGTTTTGGAATTTTACTGTATGTTTGACCAATATAAATGCTATCGATATTATGATGTCTTCCCATAGCGAAATAATTCCTTATAGTGTCGTGATTTTCACAAGACACATCGTCAAAAATAAAAATAGAAAATGGTTTTGCTTCATTTGGTTGCATAATTGTTTCGCTGGCATTAAACTTGTAGAAATTCACTTCAGGTACACTTGCAAGTACTTTATCCAATAATTGATATTTCGGTTGTTGCAATGATTTTGAAAAAATGTATATATTGTTAAAGCGCAATCCTTTAGGATTAGTTATAAGGTTAAAAACAACATTTGTTTTTCCACAATTTGAAGGACCAGTTATTAAACATCTTATCGTATTTGGTAGTAATTCACCATGTTTACCATGATTTAACCTATCATTGTCAACCGTCAATTCATCAATATTATTGATATTAAATCGATCTTTTTGTTGTACAATCTCCATCTTGTATCAAGGTTAAACACACAATGAGCTATTAAATTACTATACCAAGTCTTTTGAAGGAATCCAAGAGTCTTCACTTTTATCGAATCCCAACCACCGGACTTTAACCATATCCTTTTTCCTTTGTAAAACCTTCTCAACAAGATATACATCACCGACATTTGATTTCAACAATTCATGTCCGTAGAATCCACCTTGAAGTAATTCACCCTTGTTATCCTTTAATAAGTAAGTTTCAGGTATAGTTGGTTGCACTTTATAAACTGTAAATACTTCATTAGTCCAATTTGGTAGATACCTTTTACTAAATACACCTTTGTATTTGCTTATACGAACTTTATCGTTGACCTTAAACTTTTTTGGTTGCAACTTTTCCAATTTAGGTGTTGTATTATTTCTGATGCGTTGTAATACAACCTTAGCATTAGCGCTGTTTACCTGGATAGGTTTCATTCCGATGGTACGATGATATTTGTTGTTATACTCTTTTATAAGTTGTGGTAATATGTCATACCACACGTATGATCCTCGTTTTGAAAATTGTTTGTACATCGCTCCTTTTAATGTTCTATTGAATCTTTCAATTATTGAAGCTTTAACTTCAGAATTTGTAGAATAATGATTTATTTGATATTTCTTCATTAAAGCTCCAAAGTCTTTATTAAAATATTCTTTTCCATCATCGGTCTGTAGATGTTTGATTTTGAATTTATTTCTTTGTATCGTTGTTTCCATAGCTTTTGTAACACTTTTACCAGTCTTATCCTTCAATGGTAAAGCGTCAGCTATTTTAGTAAAACAGTCTATAATTGTTAAAATATATTTAAATCCTTTATTTACTTTACTGTGCGGTATCATTTCAATGAGATCAGCTTGATACAGATCATTCATTCCCTTAATAATTGTACTTCTTCTTGGAAATCTTCTTCTTGCTGGTTTATGTAGTTCATTTACAATCTTGTCCTTCACACTTTCCATCTTCAGGTGTTGCTTGCACACCGCTTGTAAAAATACTGATCCGTACAACAGTTCATTCTCTTTTATATAGTTTGAATATAGGTCAAGACCATTTCATATTAGTGTAAAAAAGAGGGAACATGGCATTGGGCTTGCCATGTCCCCTCTTCTTTACGGAAAGGAAAAAAGAAAGAAGGTAGAGGACGAAGAATAGGTTTACTGGTCGATAGGGTTTAGAGAGTAATGTCCAAATGGCAGAGTTCTTATGTTGTCTTCAAGGATGTATCTCTTGTCATCCTTATAGCTCAATGCCGATTTGGTTTGCTTCACACTGAAAAGGCGATGGTTGAAGCTTCTTATGGTGTTAAATGTTGCGGTTGTTTCAACATTTTCAAACAAACATCTTTTATAATGTTCAAACTGTACGTTCTTCTTCAGGAAAGAGGTTTTTATTCCTTTGGCTTTCTTCGTGACTTGATGTTCGTTCCTTTCGTTTATGTACAGTTGAAACGAATACAGTTTGGACATCAATGCTACAATTTCCATCATTGGCACACCATTTGTTTCATCTTTAAATTTTCCCAATACTTTCTTGTTTCTGTCGTTGTCGTAATTTGGATGGTCCTTAGGATAATCAGAAAAGTCGAAATCATCTTTATATATAAAGGTGCGTAGATCTTCGTACATGTCATTTGTTTTAATCCAGTAAATTAGTGCATCTGTATCCATATATGCAATACCAATGTTCTCTCTTCCATAATAGTTAACCATCTTCTTATAATGAAACTCGTACATGTGTGTTTTAGAAATATCCAAGATTGACATTCCAAGATACAAAGGACGATCCATTTTAACTGACTTCTTGTTCATGGAAATAAGAACTAGATTTTCATTAATAATTACAGATGTACCAAAGTTTGGTTGTTGCACTAATTTCTGTAATTTTACTGGATCAGTTACCAATTTGATATCCTTATGTTTCCTTTTGTTTTCCAAAGTCTTGCCAAATATTGCGTTGTTCATTAGTTTGAAAAAATCTTTTTGAAAACTTGATGTAGCAGCAGCTCTTCTTCTTGTGTTGTTGTCAATGTACGGTTTTAACCAACAAGATTGAGAGAATTGTAGTACTCGATTAATTTTTGTAATTCTCAATCCCAAGTCTAAGGCCTGTTGTATCATCCAGTAGTGTCCAACATATCTAGACTTGTCGGTTAAAGTCATCATTAATTTCGGCCATCTTCCAGTTGGAGGAATTTCGGTCTTCGGAAGCAGTGGTAAATCATAATGTTCATCGTGAAGATGTTCAGGATATTCAAAATCGATGTCAAAAATATAACCTGTTTCACCATGCTTCGGTATATCCATTATGTTTCCAATTGATTCTGGGTCTATCCATTTGAAATTATCATATGGAAGGGGATTCGACATTGCCCATCCGTATAAGTTATTTGCATCAAAATAACCCAGGAATGTTGTTGGTTTTGATGCATCATAATCGGGCAAATACTTGTTGTTTGCCCTGACATGACGTGTTACGCTTTGCGTCAATCCTCCTCGAACTCCTGACTCTAACATCAAAACCATATCTATATCTGTAAGAAGTTGTATTTTACAATTTGTTTCTTTCAACATGGCTTGCCACGCTAGTCCAGGCGAAGTGTACGAATGAAGAGGGTCCAATCCATATGCCGCAAAACACGTATTTCTAAATTCTTCCATCACATCACATAATAAAGTCACATCTAGTTTAACATAAAAATCTGAATATTCTCCCAAAGTTCTAAATCCTAATTCGTTCCATACTTTGCATGCGTGATTATAATCATCTTGAGATATATCCATGTCGTACAGTTTACTTTTAAATTCTTCTTTTGGAGGTAATGATGTTTCATTAAATCGTTCTAAACTGTCTATGTAATCATATGGGAAAACACCTTTTCGAAGTACCAGATCCAGTTTGTCGTTGTTTACAATCTTCTTTGTTTCGATTAAATCTTGTTTCCTTAGGTTTTCAGAAAGTTTGGACAAACTCGACGGCATAAATCGGTAGGAGTCCAAGAATCTTAATTTGAGGTTTCCAACTTCTTTGGAAAAACTTATGAACTTCTCTGAAGTTTCAGCTAACACATCGATTTTACCGTCGTCTCTTCCTAGTTCAGGTATTATAAAATGAGCGTCGTACCCACTAAGATTATGCAGAACCACAGGGATAAATAGTGGTAAACGATAGCTCAAGTTGCATTTATTACAAGAAGCACCCCTGTAATAACCTGTGAGGTGGTCGTGATCTTTAACTTTATAATTCTCAATAGTAAAATCATTTTTGCACAAGAAACAGCGAGTTGCATTTTCATGTTGAATTTCTTCTTCTTCGTCCATCGGTTTCATTGGTACAATATTTGTATATAATCTTTGTGCATTTCCAGCTATTGAATATAAATTATCAAGAAATATTTTTTCCGCATTTTCACCACGGTATACTAGAGGTTTCGAAGTTAATCCATATCTGTTTAAATGTTCTTCTGATAATGTTGATTTGACCATTAAACAAAAACTGTTTGGTTTGTGCATTTGATACTTTACACTTTTTCTTGCTTCAAAATTTCCATCTTCAACTGGAACAAGTGTTGATTCAAAATCCGCATACACAACTAAAGGGATACGATATTGATGATGAACTTTTTCAAATGAAACGAATGCTCTGCTTTGCGGAGGTAAAGTAATCTTTGCTTCATAATTATTGTTACACAATCTTTTGTGCTCTTGTAACCATTCTCTTCCGTGTAGTCCATCTCGTTTAAAATTGAAACATCTCTTGCAAATTAACTTTCTGTGTCGATCTTTAGAAAGCTGCTTATTAACAAGTGAGTCGAATTTCTTTATGTACACATAGTGAGACACATCTCCTCGCGTTAGTAGTAGTAAATCCGTATGATCTGGTAGCTCTTCTTTTGCAATACGTAAAGGATACACTTTGTTTGAACTATCTAATGCAAAAACATTGATAGACGTACCGGGATTTTTCTTCTCAAATTTTGATATATCTCCTAGTGATACAGGGTAAGTAATTCCTTGAAAATTGTACCTATGTCTTTGATTTTCATATTCCTGGTCAGGTCTATACGCATTATTTGGTACAAATTTAGCTGTCATTGCATAACGAAAACATTCATTGTCTGCGTTTCTAACATTAATACAAGATTTTGTATCTTCAATTCTTTTTGGCAAAGGAATGTAACTAGATCCCCTTAGTCCATATCCATGTTTGTGAACTCTTATATTTAATCCTTCAATACTTAAAAGACTCCATCCCGATCCTCTTCCTTCGTGTTCCTGAATTTTGGTTAATATTTCTTCTATACAATTCTCTACTATTGAATCAATGTTTGAACTTTCCATGATAGTTCGGTTTTTCGTTATGAATCCTCTTGGTGATAATTCTTCTTGTACATTTTTAAACATAGCTTCTAGTAGTAAACTAAATTTAAGAAAGTTCAATCTTTTCAATTCTTCTTTTAAAGTTTTACTTACGATTGGTTTTGCTTCTCTAATAAATTCTTCTAAGTTCAAGTTTTCATTTTGAATCTTATGATGCATTACTACCTTACCGGGTAAAGCAAATACTTGTAGATTCGGTGAAGTAGTTGAAGATGTTGCTGTTATTTCATCTTGTTCTTCTTGTTCTTCTTGTTCTTCTTGTTCTTCTTGTTCTTCTTGTTCTTCTTGTTCTTCTTGTTCTTCTTGTTTTTCTTGTTTTTCTTCTGCGTTGTTGTGAAATAGTTCTTTATGACAGTCTAATAGAATTTCATCGTGAAACGATTCCGAACATTTATCGCAATGATACATGTTGAGATGTTTACTCTTCGAAGTTTCGCAGAGAAATGAAATGGGCTCTCACATTCCTCCTTTTATAACGGTCCCCCTACCACTATTTCATCTTCTTCTTCTTCACTATCCAAGAAAATCAAACGTTTTCAACAAAATATTAACCTTCTACAAAATTGATTGTCCGTTCATATTTTTTAATACCAGTTTGAATTTTCAATATTTTCCTTGTCTAACTATTATTTCTTTATATAACATTATTCACACTTTCTACTTCGAGCGTTTTGCTACTATCATCTCTTTATTCCATTTTAACAATCTGCATAAATACAAGTTCATTTGTCGCGCCGACTCACTATAAATCCAGCTTTCGTACAGTACACATCGCTACGAGTAAATTACAACATGTATTTCAATATGAATTTTCCTTATACAAATACTATTTCAATAACTTTACAGCAAAACAAAATTCTAACTTCATAAACTTGATAGGAAGATATGCGAACTTTTAATTCAGCCCCGGTTAATTTATGCGCAAATTTAGTTTGACCAACAATTGTTGAATTTCAGTTTTGAACTAACTTTTAATTTATGCGAAAATCTACTTCAAACCCTCACCCCACAAATTTGATAGGGAGAATTACATTAATTTGATACTTATTTCTACCGTTACACTAGCTCCATTCTCAAAAAGATATAAATAAAATGGTCCTGGATACTGTTCTTTTTCACGTCCTGCATGTTCCTTAATGAATTCGTAAGCCAATCTTTTTGAATATTCATTATGATACACTTCTCTTACATAAACAAGATTTTTTTCTTCCAGAAATTTCGCTTGAACTAATGGTATTTTGCTTACATCATCCTTGTCCATCAGAGGTAGCTTGTAGGTGAAAGTATTTGGAGGTAGTTTTTGCGGTTTATCAAGTAGAGAACAAAATTTTCTATAGAATTTCTGCTCAGTGCCTGTAATACTATTAAAAGACAAAGTGGTAAGCATCTTGACGGCACAAGGTGCAAGTACAGACTAGAAACTTGGAGGTTCATAGCCCGCCTTTTATGAGTTTTAAAAATGGGGAGGGGGGAAGGAATAAGGATTGGGAAGGGATAAGGTGTAGGGTGGGGGAAGGGTTATTTGGTTATTAAACCACTTGCGCTGTAAAATAGCCGCCAACATCCACATCTTGTTCGTAGCACTCCTTCATTGTTTGCGCCCACTGCCGCATGCGGTCTCTATCATTTGGTGTTACGAGAAAAGAATTACAATCATCATATAATATAAAAGAGCCGATTCGTACGTAAGATCCTGAATCCAACCATTTATGAGCTTCAGACATGAATTTTTCTATTGTATCGAATGGGAATTGTGGATCAATTGCTATAACTTTCAGTTCTTCACTAATTTCAACGCTATAATCATCATCATCATCTTCATCATCATCTTCATTGTCACTGTCGTTATTTAAAGTGTCTTCAGGTTGTTCAAAAACATCAGAAATTTCGGAAGAATTGAAATTTTCATTAAGACGAGGAGGCATTTTTAAAGCAAGTAATATTGTAAACAGCTGAGACGAAACAACAAGAGTGGCGTGTAGAAGCGGAATGAGGAATGAACAACGCTCGCTCCGCTTTTATAACGGTATGCTAATGAGAGGGGTAACAGCTGGCCGTGACCGATTATTGACCCGGGAGGTGAGGGAAAAGGAAGGTGAGGGGGGGGGGGGGTATTTATTTAAAATAATTCGCATAACTTTTGACTAAAATAAGATAACCAAATTCTTCTTTTACTAAAATGTTCGTCTTACATAGACCTTTTCAATGATGTATCGCTTATCATAATCCGTCAATCCATTATCGAGTTATAGACATTTAAATTTTCGGGGGGATTTAATCTCCGCTTGAGTGGACACAACGACCTCAGAAAAGTAGGTCACGAGACTTAGAGTGTTAAAAAATAATGAGGGAGAAACACAACGCTCTAACGCATTGTGTTTCTCCCCCATTATTTTTTTAAGCAAAATTTGGAAAAACTATGTGAATTTACTGTTTACGTCCCCACCTTGTAATACCATCCATTTTATGCCTGAGGAGATAGTCTTTAGAGTCTAACTCATAAACGGATTTTTCTTTACGCAAGGATTCAATAACTTTAATATTATATTTTTTGCCGTTACAATTTGCCAAAATGTGTTCGTTGTCAATAACACTTTCAAAAAAATAAAGACAACTTGTCTTAATCCTATTTCCTTTCACAGCAATAATTTCGGATTGGTATTCAACAGTGGGGGTTTCTGTCAGTTGTGGTTCGGAAAGATGTTTCACGACATGTACACGGCAGAAACGTTCGTTCTTAACACATTTCCTCCCACAAGCTGATCCTTTCTTAATTCCCCTAGTCAGCACTTCAGGGCAAGTAGTGGGAAGGCTAAATGCCCTACGGCGCTTTTCTTTTAATAATTGAAAGCGCTCTGAAGGAGCAGGTTTAGGAGCAGGCTTAGAGGATTTATTTTTTGAATAGGTGTGGTCTTTATGAAGAACTGTTTGCGGTGGCGGCATGTTGTTTGATGGCGGCGGTGATTGTTGTTGAGATGGTGTGGAGTCGTTTGAAGGTAGAGGCGGTGAAAATATGCTGCCAAATATAGTAGTCATAGTGAGCGGAAGAAGAGCTCCAGAAGTTGAAGGTTTCGAGTCTAGTTGCTTCTTATACCAGTCGGAAGCATTTTTCAAGCGAAGAGTTTTCTTGACTGGAGTCGAAGCCGTAGTAGAAGTAGAAGTTAAACTTGTAATAGAAGAACATTCTGTAGTGGAAGTTGTAGTAGGCAGGGATGACATCGTGGTAGTTCTGTTCGCAGCTTGCAGCGTAAAGTCTGGAATCAGAATGAAAATCTAGCCGTGGTCGCTGCGTCTTTTATAACGGTATGCTAATGAGAGGGGTTAACAGCCGTTAAGTGGGGGAAGGTGGGAGGGAAGGAAAGAGAGGGGGTGTTTATTTCAAATAATTCGCATAACTTTTGACTGAAATAAAGTAACTAAATTCTTCTTTTACTAAAATGTTCGTCTTACATAGACCTTTTCAATGATGTATCGCTTGTCCTAATCCGTCAATCCATTATCGAGTTATAGGCATTTTAATTTTCCAGGGGGGGGGGGGGTTCCGCTTCATTAGTCGGGGGGGGGGGGGGGTTCCGCTTCATTAGTCACGGAGGGGGGGGGGGGGTTCCGCTTCATTAGTCACGGGGGGGGGGGGGAGGGGTTCCGCTTCATTAGTCCGGGGGGGGGGGGGGGGTTCCGCTTCATTAGTCACGGGGGGTTCCACTTGGGTGCTCATGCGGAACTGATATTCTCACGAGATAGTCGTTGTGTGATAATGAAGACAAATGTTCATCACGCCGCGACCACTAATTAACTCGCATTTGCGGTGTTCACATCTTTCCTACTCATTACATATACGTTTCCTACTTCATTATTTCAAGACTAATTAACTTGCAAAACAACAGTCTCTGTCTTTGAATGCTGATGAGATTTCATTAGGAACCATTCTTTGCACGCTATATGAAGCTACACCGGCAAACAATGCAAGTCAGAGAGGCCATATAACTGTACAACGACCTCAGAAAAGTAGGTCACGAGACTTTGAGTCTCATTGACCCTTCCGAAAGTGGTTCAAGGTCATTCAAGACTTATAAAGAACCAAGGTGATGGGAACAGTAGTAACTGTTCCCACCACCCTGTTTGCCTAACGGTTCCCACTCCCAACCCACTAGTTGCGTTCTGCGAGGGACATCGACGCAATTTTGTTTGGTCCGTCCGCATCAAAGCGTAACGTCCCGGCCCGCATTAAAGCGTAACCACTAATTACAAGGGAAACTGGAACAGCTGATGCAGACACGCAACTCTAACACCCACCCAAGCTAATCCCACCCATCATATTCCTAAACAAAATTCAAAAACCTAGTCCGCTAGTGCGGATGTCCCACCCCTTCTAAGTGAAGTTCAACGGAACTTCTGAATTTACAGTTAATCTACCCCCTATCATCTAGCTGAAAGGCAAAACAACAACATTAATTATAAATACCAACACTTAAAACTAACAACACATCATTATTAAATATCAAATAATTCAACACAACCAAATACCATCATTATTCTTAAAATTAATACACCTTTAACGCTAAACACAACTTATAACTAACATCGCAATGCGCAAATTAATTCTTAAATTAAGTGCAACTTACAACTAATATTTACACACACACACACACACACATACCACATTGCATTAAAGAACGCAACGTAGTATAAGAAGTTCAAATATATATAGGCCTACTATATATTTGAACCTCTTACCGAGTCGCCAACGACTTTTCGCTATGAAAACTCGTTGACGACTGACGCGAAAATCGGGCTCGTATCGCTCCTCGGGTTTTCGAGTGGTGGGGGTAATTAATGCAGTGGTGGGGGAATTGTTTCACTCCAGTACGGTCTTCAATCAACTCCAGTTCGCAGCAGTGTAAAAATGAAACGAAGGAGTGGGGGTGGCGCATGCGCAGCGACGTAAAATCCAAGGTTTGAGGTTAGAACTTTCCGTGCACAGTAGAGCTAAATTGAGTAATACAGGACTCGGCGCATGCGCAATAGCGAGGAGTGATTCCGATCCGGAGAACTCGTTGCATTCGCAGGAGCGCTAAAGTGAGTAATACAGACTAGGCGCATTCGCAGTAGCGCTAAAGTGAGTAATACAGGACTAGGCGCCGTAGCGTGAAGTTGGCTCACTCCAGTACAAGTTATAGCAGCATAAAAATGAAACGAAGGAGTGGGAGCGGCGCATGCGCCGTGACGTAAAACCAAGGTTTGAGGTTAGAATTTTCCATGGTGGCCGCCATGTTTAATTCTGTTTCATTCAAACAATAGTAGTTCACGGCTGGCATGGGATGTGAAGTGTGGTAATTAGATGGGGTTAGCAACCGGTCGTGACCGGCCATTGACCGGTCATCGACCCGGCGGGGTTCCGCTTGAGTGACCACCGGGGGGGGGGGGGGGATTTAATCTCCATTTTTTATGGGGGGGGGGGGGGTTCCGCATGATTAGTCACCGGGGGGGGGGGGGGGGTTCCGCATGATTAGTCACCGGGGGGGGGGGGGGGGGGTTCCGCTTGAGTGAACACGGAAGGTTCCACTTGGGCGCTCATGCGGAACTGATCTTCTCACGCGATAACCGTTATAAAAGGAGATTGTTCATCACGCCGCGACCATTAATTAACTCGCATTTGTGTTGTTCGCATCCTTCCTACTCATTACATATACGTTTCGCCAACTTCATTATACAAGTCTAATTGCTACTAACCTGGAGTTTCATTTACATTAGCACATGTCGTCCTGTTTGAATCACCTTCGCGTGCTCGACGTTATATCTTATTCATCTGTCTTGTTCTCACTTCTACACGTCTAACATACTTCTTGTGATGGATACGCAATGTTTGAAATTGAAACTTTTGCAGACACAACATATATTACTTTTACTAACATATATTAGTTTTACTTCAACCCCGGTTAATTTATGCGCAATTTTAGTTCAACTCCCAATTGTTGAATTTCAGTTTTGAACCAACTTTTAATTTATGCGCAATTTTAGTTCAGCCGAGCGCCATCTCCACTCCCCCCATTGATTAATTCACCATCTGACATCTACAGTCACGCATATATTTCGACGCGTCATGTTTCATTCTTCATTATTGTTCTATCCGCGGAACTTAACACTTCTATTTACCTTCTCTCTCTCTTGTTATGACTGCGCTATGTTTGAACTGACTTTTATTTTCGTCCAACTATTAGAGTTTTTATTAACACCGTCGAATTACAATTTTGAACTAACTTTTAATTTATGCGAAGTTTTAATTCAACCCCGGTTAATTTATGCGCAAAATTAGTTCAACTCCCAGTTGTTGAATTTCAGTTTTGAACCAACTTTTAATTTATGCGCAAATTTAGTTTAACACCCCGATTGTTGAATTTCAGTTTTACACTAACTTTTCGTTTCGTTCAACTATTAGAGTTTTTACTAACACCGACGAATTTCAATTTTCAACTAACTTCTATTTTATGCGCACTCTTCGCTCAACCGACCGCCGACGCTCTCGCCATCTCCACCCCGACATCTATTGTCCCCACTTCTGGCCCACCGGAAGCCACGTGCCGTGGCATGTGGCTTCCGGTGACGTCACTTCCGGGCCAGGAGTGGCTTTTCTACACTACTGAGTGTCCAGGTAGAGTTACGGGAAAAATTGTGTTTCTGGCGAAACGGTCAATCGAAACAATTGGGTTTGAGTAGTAGTATATTGTGTTTTAAACCTAATAGGCCTATACTAAGATTCCCAAAATGACAAATTTTTAACCCCCTCTCCCAATATTTGATTTCAAGGAGTAAGTAAAAAATTTGAATAGCAACCCGCTTTTGGTGATGTAAAAAAGTTAAACAATAAGAAGAAAGGCGTTAGTTTGACGTCTCTATATCAATCCTTTGAAGAATAGGAGCTGATCAAAAAGGGCTCACTACAAAATTTGTTTGTAATGGTTCAAATTTTAATCTGTCATTATTGTTAACTGGGTTGAGATGGGGATAACTTTCATCATTAAACTTTTTTATTAAGATATTTATAACAATATTGGGGGACTATTTACACGTATGTGATTTTCCAATTTGAAAAATCAGTAATCTATAAAAATGTAAAGTGAGCCTACGTAACTATTGCTTTGTCTACCAACATAGATGTACATGCTTTTATAGCAAAGTTGATTTAAAACACATATTGTAACTCTTTGGCTAACATATTACTTAAAATAGGTACTTCAAAGGATTTGTTATCAATATTTTCTTAAAATCATTAGAACGAAAAATTATTATTTTAAGACACTATTATTATCTGCAGCATTTAGGAATAAATAATCCCGAATAACTGCCCAGCCATAGTTCAAGGGTGACCCATAAACTTGTTTAAATGGTTGGGTTTTGTGATGTCGATGCACGTGTGAAGAGCTAAATATACCAGCGGACCCCCAAGGGAGCCGAGAGTGAGTCAGAGACATGAGCTGCGCTCTGGTAATTTTACAACTTAACAAAAAATTTAAAACTCGGGACGTGATTAATAGAGGCAATGTCTTGAGGGTAAAGAAGACAAGTGCAGCGGACTTATCACAGGTCAGGTGTCTTGAGCGAAGCGACTGTAGATATTCCTGTCATTTTGGAGTACTTTTCGAAACAATTAGTTTTATCTCAATCTTATTTATTTAAGGGAGTGGAAAATTGAGGGGTGGAAAACTATTTATTGATTATAGTGACAAGATAGGTCTCATAAAGTGGTATACAGAATGAATGATAGATTAATAAACTACATATGAAATGGAAGCTGGACTGAATGTGGGATACAATACAACTTGTTTAAGCATTATTATAAGTCAAAACCTCTATTTTATTGACAGATCTTGACATGAAACCTCCAGAAGTATTTAATATAGATTATTATGAAACCGGACTCAACGCCTTCGACAGGGCAAAGCCCTTGGAAGCGAGTCAAAGGCAGAGGCCGGCTCAAAGGAAGAACGGAAAGGACCCAAGAAACACTCAAGAGCTGGCCAACAGAATCCATTTATTCAGCTGTAAAAATTAACTCGAACATGGTTTCACAGACATTCACAATAAATACCTTAACTTGATAAATAACATCTGATATTTGTAAAAATATTTTAAATAACATTTGTTTGAAATAGTTGGCAAACATCATAAATTAAGATTTGGTTCTGCTTCAAATTAGTAACTGTTGTTTCTCTCCCCTTTTGAATTTAATGTAACTTAGCCTATTTGAGAATTTTTTTTTATTTAAATTTTAATTTAAATGCAAGGTGGCCACCAATAACCATACTGAACAATAAATTAATAAATAAATACACGCATTGACATTCACATAAAGAAAAAACGATACAATAAATAACAATTTAACGATTTACGGAAATGATCGCCTGATAATAACCTTCCGCAACAGCGGTTAGTTAAAACTTAGGCCTGCCAGCCTAGCCTACAGATAGGGCACAGCCCTCAAGAAAATCTCTTAAAAATTTTACTATTGAAAATTGAAAAGTTGAAGTTGAAAAGTTGAAGTTAAATTAGTGAAAAGATTTTTAAAATTGGCCAAAAAAAATAAGTTAAGATGAATTTGTCTCGGCAGTGATTTAAAATAGAAGAACCAATTCCACCCGGTATCCTCCTGCTGAAAAGGGCGGGCTCCTAATTGGATAGAAACCTTACAGACTAAACAAGATCAATTTAACATAATATGAATTTGTACTATTGCAAGAATAAAGTCCTAGCCTGACATGGGCCCAAAACTTCACACCGTTGTTGGTTTGGCAAGATGGTAAGTCCAGGTGGAATCACTGCACTGAGATGGTGGATGGCACGCAGTAGTAATGGTTAACACTGACCTCAGCCGTAGAAGGAGCCCAGAGGTTAGGCCTACCGGGGTAGTCTGGGCGGTGGAGCCAGAAGGTGTAGGTGACCCCAAGGTGAAATAGGCCTACGGTGGTCATAGCCTGGGCGGCAGTGTCATCCGGCGAGGGTGATCATGGGCACCTGCAGGTGTAGGCCTAGGACAGCAGGCAGTTTGGTTCCATGCCGAGTGGCGCAGCAGTCATCGGGTCAAGTGTTCAGTGGGCAGCGTGACCGTCATCCATGGGCCCCGTGAATTACTTCTTAGAAGTATGCCATCACTAAAGGATGGCTCCGAAACTGTCCTCAGCAAAACAGATCCCAAAGTGAACGAACAAACCTCTTTTCATGAAAAATTTCAGCTTCGCCGGAAGCCACAGAACACGAGGAAAGTTTCTAGAACTTTCCAGAACATCAGGACCAAAAGAACCGGCACTTCCGCCAGGCTTGAAAGAAACAGAATTGGAAAGCAAACGGCCTCGGCAAGACCGACGGCCAGTGCACTGTGACGTGAGGCAAATACAGTAAGAAAATCCAATGAATTTTCGTCTTCAAAATTTGCCACGGCACAATTATCCATCCTCAAAATCTCCATAGCGCTCCACCTCAAACGTCTTCAAATTTACCATGTTATTATTATCAAATAACAAATCAAATATTATCAAATTGCCGTATTGCCGGTAATCGATTGTTATCTTGGGGGTGTTAAAATTTGTAGAAAAACAACTTTTATTTTGTGAACATAAAAAATGTCCATAAAACTTCTAATGCTGCATTTTTGTAAAAAGGAAACCCGTGAATTGTTTCCAAACATTCACAAGCGGTAGATCCGTTGATTATCAGAGAAAAAAATAATGTTGCAAGATACTACAATATGCTCTAGTACCAAGTTTGGTTGGTTATTTTTAAATAGAGAAAATAAGCATTATTTGAGCTATTTGAGGTATAAAGAAATGCTATATGAGCTTTTTATATTTTGCAGTATAACTTGACAATTCAAGGTTTTATTATTAAACTGATTTATTAACTGAATAATTTATTAATTTATTTATAAACTGAAATAGATTCCTAAAATAACTGTAATAATTATTAGTAATATTTAAATAGTTTGTGATCAGTTTTTACATAAAATAAATTTAGTCAACATCATATCGGTTATTAATATCGAGGTATTAGCAATTGTTTCAGCAGGCGTAAAAAATAAACGAAAAAGGTGGACTTCATGAGTAGCAAGCTCGAAGTTATAAAAAAAGAATATAGCACCATGACTATAGAAATTTCTGCGAGCTAGAAAACAGTGAGCGCCAGTGTTAGGAGACAGCCCGCAAGCCATATGGCAACCATGAGTAGCAGATGTACAATGACGTCTGCAGAAATCGTATGCAAAATACTAGACTATTCGAGTGGGAATTATATTATTCCCATAGTTGAAAACTCTTTTAAAATGGGTTTATATTTTTATCCTACCAATTAAAGGTTCAATATTAAAACTGCTGTCTGGATATGACTTGTCCGGTGAGGGGTTGTGTGGTGAGGGGAAGCTGAGGCATGTCATTAGACAAAATAATTTGCTGTTTGTTTTTTTTTATTACTTTTTATTCTACCATATGTTAAGTTATCAACAAAACCAAATCATACAGCATTTCTTCGTTGTTTTCTTTTATTTTGCAGTCAACAATCTTTCTCTACATTGAATAAACAATTAGTCTAGTTTTTTGTCAACAAAGTAATTGTATACTTTTTTAGCAAAATGTTTTCATGTAGAACAGTATAATCTAAGTTTGTTGTTATTCCTTAGTTAACTAATTGACAAGTAGGTTTTGGATGTAAACTTCCCCTCACCGGCCAACCCCCTCAGGCCAAGTCATCCCCCGACGATAAAAGTATATATCAAATACCCTAAAAAACTATAAGTATAAATACATTTATTTATATTTATAATCCAATCAATCAATAATTAAAAATCTACTACATAGGGTATAGAGGGTTGAAAATTTGCATGGCTGCTAATGTTTGCTCAAAGTGCTCAAAGTTTGGAAAAAAAGATTGCTCAAAATGTTAGCAAAGTTACTTCAGGTCACCCAACAATAGGACTTCCAAATTTACATCTAACGTTGTTCTTGAGGAAAATTTTTAATATGAATAGGAAACAACGATTCTGAGAAACTATCGGACGCACGATTTTTTAATTTGGGATGGACGTTCCTCTTTGATCATGGGAGCTAAAAAAAATCGGATTTGCAAAATTCCATCAGAACTCCGCCGCACAGAATTTTACATTTTATCTAGTATAGGCCTAACTCTCATGGAAATTTTAGTAACAATATAGGAAACAATTATTCTGAAAATAAGTTGACGTAAAGGGTTGACATTTGGAATGGAAGATCCACTTTGCTAATAGGTGCTCACTAAAACACGCTTTTGGAAAGCTTCTTTAGGGGTCCGCCCCACAGGACTTCTAAATTACTTCGGGGCCTACAGGGTTTAAATTTGGCATTAACGTTCCTCTTCACTCATAGACACTCACTAAGAAAAGGTTTAGCAAATACAGTTTTTGAATTCCTTCAGGATCTTCGGGGTTGAAATTTGACATTGATGTTCCTCTTTGCTCTTAGGTGATCACTAACAAACGATCTTGCAAATATAGTTTTTGAGTTCCTTTAGGACTCCACCCCACGACAATTTATAATAGGGCCTGGGGGAGGGATATTAATTTGATATGGTCGTTTTTTTTTTCCTCTTAGGTCCTCACTGAGAAAAGCTTTTGGAAAATTTATTCCGGGCTCAGCTAACACTATTTCATGGTTTTAATCTAATTTTTAACCCATATATACCCGCTGCCCCTTTTTTGGGACATCTAGAATCAAGATTGGTGTACAATTTTATATGGCATCATTAGGAATTAATTTAATTGGATTTTGGATTGAAAATATGGTTATCTTTTAGATTTAAAAGCCGTAGTGTGGCACACGCACAATAAACAGTAATAAACGTTGCAAAATCAGTGTTGACCAAGGTGCAACTCTCAAAGAATCAACCGATCCCGTCAACTTCCACGCTAGCCTGCCACTGTTTATTTTACGTGGACCCTCCCACCAACGTTGCCACAGATCTGCTAACCTTTTAAGAGTTGCACGACCAGGTCAGGTTTGGTCGTGTGCGGATTCGAACCCGCGCCGACGTAGACATCCTGGCCAGGGATGCCTTAGCCATCTGAGCTAACACGACCAATAGCCTAGACCGAAAAATAAGGGTTTTGAACAGTGTGCGCTCCTAGCGGGGAAAGTTGTAGGCCGTTAGTGAGTGAGTTCGCTACCAGAGAGCAGCACTAAGCCACTGCATTCAATTCACAAGAAACAATTTGGGCATAAATGGGTTAATGAATGAGATTTCGTTGCTCTTTAAAGACATTTTTTAGGGCTACCTAATTAAAATAGTTCAATAACGGGCGAAGCCGTGACAGGTAGCAGCTAGTAAAAATATATATTTTACACAATAAGTTTTCAAATAATTTATATAAGTACAAATACATTGACAACAAGTAAGTTAGCCCAAATTTCATTAAGGGAAAGTAGCTTTCTGGAGCGGTAAGGTGTAGAAACAACACCCCACTCCCCTCAATGTCTCTTCACCAGGCGCTAAGACAACGATGTGGACGCTCTGCTGAGATTGCACAACTGCTGATTGTTGACTGAGCGAAACCAATCAGGACTTGGTTTTCTTTTCATTTGTGACACGTGGACTATAGCTGACAGATTGTTTGGAGCGTATGAAAATATACCAAATAATTTAATTTCAACACCACGCAAGTCAAGTATTATTAATGAAATAGTGTTTCTTTGTTACTTAAAGTTTGAAAAATACCAAAAATAAAAATATTACTTTCATATACTTTCTTCCAACATATTTTCTATTTTTTTTTATATCTTAGGCTATGATTTATCTTAGGATGCTTTATATAGACTACTTATTGTATAAGTCAACAATTTCAATTTGGCTTAGTTAGGGCCTACTAGGGATCGCCGACTGGTTGAAATTCGACAAAAGATTGAGTTTATCTTGAGTTAATCAGGTAGTTTCCATTTTCATATTCATTTTTTCTTTACTAAAACATTGTTTTTTTTCTATTTGCTAGCATTTGTTAATACAACAACTGCCTAATGATTCAATCAATTATCTTTCCCCCATAATATTTACATTAAAAATTTGAAAACCTGTAGGGTGTAACCTGTGGCCGATGTGAATCATAATGGGATTCTGCTCATCTAAATTGAAAAAATGTCCATCTACAGAACACTAACATTCTAACGATATGCAAGAACGTCTTGTACAATGAGCACAAGCTAAGAAAAATTTAGGAAAATAAACATGCTTGCCTATTAATATAGACTGCCAACTGGGCAATCCTCAGGTAAAATATAATGAAATTTAATATGATTTTTTAAAAGGTATTCATTTTCGTGAGTGTAAATACAAACTTCAATCAGCAGTAAAAGTGCTAAATGTTCAGGCCTTACCACCCTTATTCAAGCCTTGCTAAATAAAAACAGTGTCAGAATATTTAATGAAACTATAGTCATCATGAGGATATGGTCAGAATTTCTGAAATAAGTATTTTTGTCATTTGTTTCCACAAAAAAGGATATTAGAGTTATGAAAACTGTAAAAACGCAAAGATTAATTAAAGAAAACGAGGTGGCCCGTGCGCAAATTGCGCATTTTATGATCCTGTATGAGTGAAACTCACCTACAGTACGTGAATGTTGATTATGAAGTGACAGAGTATTTTTGTTTACTATCTGGCTTTTTAAATTCATCTGAAGGTAATCAGCTGTTAAATTAAAATTCACATTGAAGAACTTACAATAAAAGTTGGTCAACATTTTAAAGCGCCCTCTAGAAATAAATCAAAAGGCAGGGGGGCGAAGCTCGAAACAATATGACCTTTTTAATTACGATTCGTCACTGCGATATATATTAAGCTTTAAAATGACACCTCAATCTTAAAAATCGGTTCAGTAGATCAAGAGAAAAATGGACGTAACAGACGAAACCCTTATAGAAATAAGAAGATAGATGAAAAGTATTACAATTCTTTTAATTTTTTACATTCTACAAACAGAATAAGCATGGTGTTTAAAAATTCCACCACAGATGTTGCGGCCATAAATATCATATGTTCACTGGATGAATAGAATTTTGTTCAAAATGTTAGCGTGCATGTTGAGTGAATGTAACATGCATAAGTTAAAAACAATATTAATTTAGCTTCCATTATTAGCTTTACATTTATTGCATTTTTATGGCACTAAATAAAAGTTTAATATAAGAAATAAATTGTATATTTATAAATCAACCACCCTGTACTTTAACTAGGGTAAAATAAAGAATATGTTTAGTAAATTAAAAAATTTTTACAAAAAACAAAAAAGGCATACATTTAATACTACAGATTGCTTAATAGTAGTTTTTATTACTAGTTTCGAAAGTGACTCATTGCGGGGAGAGATTGCATTTACGCGCGAGGCAAAGCAGAGCGTGGAAAAGGCTATCGAGCCCCGCAATGGCACTTTTGAGACGAGTATTGAACATTATTTTTCATTACGATATCGAAAAACATGAATATTTTTGTTTGTTCAACTTAGTATGAAGAAAAAACCGAACTCATAACGCTGAGTTTCCTTGCTTATGTCATGGTACACACGCACCGAAACTAAGCGTTGTGCAACAGCTGATCGGCCTAATGCAACAGCTGATCTGACTGCACCGCAAAATCCCATAACGGTTACTTTCCGTACACCACATACGCACGGAAAGTAAACGTTATGTAATCTTGCCGTGCGGTAGCGGGAATATTATATTTCATAACAAGAGTGGAAAGTGTCTTTTCCGGGCCGAGATCGAGTTTACGCGCGAGGCTTTAGCCGAGAGCGGAATTTCGATCAAGGCACGGAATAACACTTTCTACTCGAGTTATGAACTATATTTTTCATCACACTGTAGATAATTAATAATAGTAATTAATTAAATAATGCAAGTTTAAGAAACCACCTATGGATGCTCAATTGATTTCCGCAGTACAATGAAAACAGTGATTCTGTTTTACACAGCTGATTACATTATTGAGAACAGTTGATTTAGGGAATAATATACTCTTAGCACTGCTAGCGCTACTTGTGTCAGTAATCATAACTAATTACTAGTGTGGGAAAATCAACAGCTGATTTTCCCTCTCTAGAGAGGGAAAACGGTTTTTCTACACTCTCATCTGGTGATGAATATAGCTGTTTCCCGTACAGTGTGATGAAATAACCTATTTTCATAGCTCATTTTACGTTTAGAAAGTGTACTTTCGTGTGTAGAGTAATGAAAAAACAATATTTATGGAAAAATAAGTTACATTTGCAGGAAAAGAATCAGTGTTGTTGCAGAATTAATAATTTCTAAAAGTTGTCGTAGTAAAAATGTATATTTTTAGATAACAAAAATAAAGGTTTTAAAACCATCCGCTCTCTTATAAATGATTTACTGTTATTATCTCCAATAAAAATAAAACAGAGCAGGCCAATATAAGTATATGCCCTAACTTGTTTTAGGGCTATACTAATCAGATAAAACACTAGAGTAATTTTAAGTATAATGAAAGCTCGTGCAGGGGGAGGGGATGTGTCGCATGGAGATGTTCAGACTGATGAGTGACATTACGTGGACTAAGTGAGCAGTGAAAGCTGCGTTTTATGCAGATTGCAATCGTGAAAAACTGCTGCGATTAGCGTAACCAGATATTGGGACAAGTACTTATGACTTTGACATCACTTTTGCAGGGCGACGGGGAGAGGAATACGTGTAATTTGATTACATCCCTCTAAACATCGAGATTAATGTTTTTTTTACAAAAATGTGTTTAAAAAATTTATGTTCAAGATATATAGCCTATCACCTAAAATTCACTCATTTTATGGTGTTTGTTACTTACACAATAAATGAAAGTTTGTTAACTTACCTGGAGTTAAATTGAATAAGGTAAGATAGGAATTAGAGAGGATGTAGTTGTTATATAAAAAAGTTATAAGAAAACTTTCACACTCCTAATATCAGTCAGTAAAAGAATCATTTTTACTACTTAAAATCATAATTGTAATACGTACATCTTTCGTACATACTTGTTTGGCAAAATATTTATTTTTAACAGTCGTACAAGTAATTAAATTTGAATTCTTAATAAACACGTTTGCACATCAATAACTGAAACATTCATTTACATAATATCTGATTTATAACGAATGGACCATACAAAAGTAACCGAATGAGCGTGGTGTTTATTTATTTTGAGTTACAGTATAACAGTCTCAGTCTGCGAGCCCTAGCGGTCCGAAACTGCAACGGCATCACTATCCTGCACACATTGTTGCATCTTAGAACATCGGGAGTCGGCGAACATGCTATGAGTCTACGCTTGTAAACGGATATTTCAACAATTTATACTAAAATGGCGAGCTTCGATTGTGATTAATTTTATAACTGTTTTATTTTTGAAGTGAGAATTAGTGCACGTAGTGTAACTATTTGTTGTATCACTGAATACTATAAATATGTTTTATCAAACAAAGTTAAAGGCAATTTAATTAAAAATGTAAATGCAACAATTTACCTCTGACTCCTGTGTTTCCAAAAGTCCCCTTGCATCAGTACTTGTCTGTGTTATCAGGTTAAGTCTAATCGCTGCTGTTTTTCATTGAAAGAATAAAACACAGCATCCGACCCCCGATCCCTTTTAATGTCTCCCATCAGTAAAACTCTAATCACTTGACGATTTGAAGATTACATTACTTTGATGTCTACGATTTTTCAACACTTTGGAATAATTCATGTAGAAAAACTTTCACGTGATTTATACAATAAAAGCAATTAAACCGTTTACATTGTAGGTTATATTGTTGATTTTAATATGTCAGTGATTTCAATCTTTTTTAATTTGTTTACTATATTCTGGCTTTTTTATAGGAACTATTTTCAATGTAACTAAAAACTATTAATAACTAGTGGCTCATAGGGGCAAAAACCCCTAATTATAAAATTAAAAAAAGCATGAACCATAGCGGATTACCAGTTCTTCACTAAGAAAATTTCCAGAAAATTTAATTTTAATTTAAAAAATATTTTAACAATACCGTTTGATCAGACCATTCGCCCCAAAGTACTCTTTACAATCCTGTTAGACCACCTGTTTGTAAATGCTAATATTGGTCTGTTGTTAAACTTATATCGATTTGTGAAAAATAAGTTTTGAAAGAAATCATATTTCCTTTGAGCTATGACGGCTTTTTAATATAACAGTACCAGGTTAACCGAGCCTTGCTCGTTGGTTTTTATTCACTTTTGTTATAGTGTCAAGGTAAAAAGGCAATTAAATTTCCACCAACAACCAACTATACCTCTTCACAGTTAACAGCTGTTTCAAAAAGTCTGCTTAACATTAATGTTTCTTTCTTTTTGTTTACATTTCGTTGTTATTTCGTTACCAAAATAGCAACCCATAAGACTAATGTTTAAAAATTACAATTTTAAAACTTAATTTTAGACCAAATTCGATTTTTCCTGGGGTTGAGGCTGTTTCTAAACTTATTTTTGGCCCAAAACACTCTTTAATGCAAACTTTAAGCAAAATCTAACAGCTAGATTTCGAGATCGTGGAACACACATCCCTTCAGATATTCCTCGTATTATCTATAAAATATATATAAATATATAATACGTGATGCCCTTTTTTTGTTAACACTACTCCTCCCTTATTTCTGGACCAATTTTAAAGTTTGAGGTGTCAAAAGAATGGTCTCAGTTCGTAGTTTTGCAATAAGGTTTTAGATTTTTGATATTTTAATTCTGAAACTCACGGGAAGCCCTCAAAGTTCTTTTTTTGTCCATAAGATTAACATGGGGAACAATTTATATTGAATTGCTCAATAAAACAGCTGTTGATGATAAAACAAACAAACACATGTTAAAAGCTAGCTGAATAGAAGCAGTTGAACTACTGGCACTGAAATATCAACTCAATTTCATACTTTAAACAAGAAGTGTCTTCAGTCGTATTTTTTACCTTTTCTCTAAATTTAGCGGGTAGATTTTTCTTGAACATTTTATTTACGTGTATTTGGAAACAAAATAAGTTAAGTAACGTAACCCTAGAAAAAATAATGTAGGGCCTATAAAAACGAGTTTAGAAATTGAAATTTTTGACGTGGGTCTTATGGGTTGTCTGATTGGTATTTAAACAATAACGAGAGCTTAAAAATATTAAAATATAACACTAAATTCGTGTGCATGGGTTTTCAAACTCTGTAAACTATAAGGAAAAGGGATAGTTGTTTGTTGGTGTTATAACCTGTTTGTTTACTATTATACTATACAACAACTTAATACAGAATGCTACACATAATAAAACTCCTGTTTAAAAGAAACGACATTTAAATTATTTTTACCTCCGGTGTAGAAAACCATCTTATTACCAATATGGTTTATAAAGAGAAATTTCAACCAAAATATAAATACCACATAAAACCAAAATGGACCACACTAACAAAGATGTAGATTCTCCTTATTTTAGTGATTTCTTTATTTACATGTTGTAATGCCATGGAAAATTAAGTTATAGGGGATTTAGTTCTTTTTTAATAGTAATGTGCTCATTCAATATGTCGACGACTAGGCCCTACCTCATAACAGCAGCAGTGAGTGCTGGCTGCATAACTCATGCAGGACCGGGGAGTTGTAATGAAATGTTGGTGTTGAAATGTTTGATGAACTATGTAGATCCAACATCTGTGAATTTATTCTAGATTTTATAGGAGTTCTTAGACAGAGGCCCTAAGACAAATCAGTATAAGAACGTAGGCCTAATCTTAGCTAATTTTTAACTTAAATAAAAACCACCAAATCTCAACAGTGTCACATTTGCAAGTTACAGAATTAGTAATGAAGATCGATTAATGAAACGCCATTATGTTTTATCTGATTTTCACTATAATTTAATTTTTATTCAAAGTAACTCTGTCCATTACCACGGAGCAAGGTTTAATACTCTATACGAAATGCAGCGCATTGCGCTGCACGGGCCCCCTAGTAGTATAGGATATAAAAGCGGCAATGAGAAAAAAACATGACAGATGTTCAGCACCAATTTAAGAGTCAATAAACTTTCAATACTTTGTATCATACAACATTCATTCTCTTGTTTCTCCTAAAATTGAATGGATTTTTTTAGCACCACTCGGATTTTTTATATATTTTTAGTCACCAAATTTAATAATTTAATTTAATTTAATTTATCAGCGACTCAAAATAGATCATCTTCACTTACTGTCAATATTCGTCCCTCCTAATCAAATATCTTTATTTTGTGTAAACAAAGCAGACGTTTTTAAAATCACTATACATGAAGAATCTTTCAAAAAATAATCTTTCTTATAAATTTATTATTATTATTATTATTTATTTTTTGTAATGTTTTGACCTGCTACATTTACCCCTAGGATGTAGGACAAACGTCTTTCCTATAATTCGGCAATCTATGATATGACCAAAAGGTTTCTGGGAAAATTCAGCTAACAGAATTCCAACACTTTGTTGAGTGATATACTCTAAGTTTCAGTTAATGTATTATCGTCACTTAACGCGATCATTTGACACTTTTCGTCTTAAAATAAAACCAAAATGTAATTTAACGTAATTAATGTAAGCGTTTCCTACACCACAATGCATCGTCCATTGCGTCCCTATCACTATCAGAGTGATTTTATGATTTGCATACACACTCAGGTTTTTTACAATTTAAATTATTATAACAGCAGTAAAAATTAAATAACAGTTAAATATGAATACTTGAAGCAGTTGAATTAAATGTGAACTCAAACGAATAGTATGGCAGGCAACGAAGTGTTGGTATCCTGCTAGCGAAATTACCCCGAATAGTTATTGGGCGTCTTTCAAATTGTACAATGATAGGATCGATAGAGTTAAAATTAAAGATGTTTGATCCAAAGACTACAAAAAACCCACATGCCCAAAACTTTACAAATAAATTAAAAAGAGTTGGGGAAATTCTCCATAAAATGTATGACGGTTAAAACAAGTTTGGTTTCATTTTTTATTGTTGCTTTCCGCATTACTTTGCAATTATATTAAAAGATTAAATATCTGAATTGTTACAGTATTGATTATCCTCCTGTAGTACATGCAGGATAACATTGATGTGACAGTTCAGGTTTTTAACCTCTTGTATACAAAGTTTAGTTTGTTTACACGAAACCTTGTGTTTTGATTAGGAGAGCCGAAAATTTATAGTGAGTGAAGTTGGTCTACTTTGAGATGGTGTGTTTATAATTTTGTGACGCCAATAAATAAGAAAGTCTGACAGGAGCGGAAACAACAATTCTTCTTTTGGTCAAACAAGAGGCCACCATATTGATTAGACCTGAAAGACTTTTGCAAAACCGTTTCTTGAGCACTTTTTAGCAAAGAGGAACTTACATGCCAAATTACAACCCTCCATACTTTATATTTATGGGGATTCTCTAAAACGTGAGTGGTATTTGCAATGTGAAGGTATTATCGTCTATTTACTTACATGGCAAGAAACACATAGTAGGCCTATATTTCCCCATGGCAACAAACCTTCATCCTAGTTTTCATGGTGTATAGAGGGAAAATAAAAAATATCATATTCCATGAAAAACCCATGAGTATGCAGGTCTGCTGCGACAAGGATAATAACATTGGGTAATACATCAGTACTCCTCCGCCTTCTTTTGCCAGATCCTATTGTTATTCGCATTATCACCAGATTCATAAGACAGTTACTTAAATTTTAAACCATTTAACAAGTGTTATTTTTTTTATCGGTATTTTACTACACTCAGAGACGAGCAAGTAGCACGAGCGAGATACCTGACTTAAAATAATGAGCTTTTTATTTTTATCTTTTTATGATTTACAGCATTATGATTACTAAAGAAAGCCCGAGCAAGGTTATTATAACCCGGTATTGACAAAATAAAGTAAGTAATTGCTTGAATGAAATTAAGAATTCAGTTGAGGCTGATTTAAATGAAATATTTAAATAAAATAAAGTTTTCAAATCAGAAATCAATTAGTATAAACCTCAAGGATGGAGTTCAAACAGTACGTCAATACCAGAGCCTGAAACGGATCACTTTGACGATCACTTTGACTCCTGAAGCAGGAAACCCACTAGCCCGGCGGCCACCGTCACCGTCCGTCACCGGCGGCGGCCGGCGAGCCCGGCGATCGCCGTCGATTTTTTCCGCGAAAACCCACTTGTCCGTCGCCGGCCCGTCAAGCTCCGTCAGAAACGAAATACAGCAGTTGCAATGGAGAGTTCGTCGGACGATGAGCTGTTTGTGATAACCGCGGCGTGTGGTCATGAAGAGGAAAGATTGAAGAAAAGGAAGCTTAAGTTCTGGGTTCATGAAATCTTCAAGAGAAGAAAAGAATATGGCGAATTTCACCATCTGTTTGAAGACTTGAAGAAAGACGACGCGAAGTTCTTTTTGTACTTCCGTATGTCTCAGAAAAAGTTCTACGAGTTGCTTGAGCTACAGGAGTTCCCCGAGAAACACAGTAAATTCCGCGAGGTTATTGGTCCTGAGGAGCGGCTGGCACTGACACTAAAGTAATTAATTTAAGAATCGCAATTTTTCTTTTTCCCATTATTTTCCTTCCCTATTTTTAACAACAATACACATTTGTTTTATAAATTTCAAACTATGTTAATGTTCAATAGAATGATAGGGCTAAGAAAATTTAAATCCAATGGCTTTAATACAGTATATTATTAGATCGTTGATAATTAATTGGCATTTGAAATAAGCAGGAAACGTGTAAATATACAAAACTGTTATGAAGCAGCGCATTAATAATATAAGTAGGCCTAATTCAATAGTAAGGCACACGATAAAATAATTATTTAAAGAATAATCTGTTATTGTTAATCAATGTCACATAAAATCATGGTATACAATTGTAATGAATGCCAATTTTAAACACTCACAACAACCCATAGTGAAGTCGACTGCAAAATTTGACGGAACCCGCCGGGTCCGCCGGCCGGCGAAAATGCCCCCAAGAGCAATGGTCGCCACCGGTGACGGACGGTGACGGTACGGAGCCGTGCCGGACGGGGATAGTGGGTTACCGCCCATTTAAATCAATGCAAAGCAATGTTGCCGGGACTCGCCGGCCGCCGCCGGTGACGGACGGCGACGGTGACCGCCGGGCTAGTGGGTTTCCTGCTTGAAGCAGGAAACCCACTAGCCCGGCGGTCACCGTCGCCGTCTTCACTATGGGTTGTTGTGAGTGTATAAAATTGGCATTCATTACAATTGTATACCATGATTGTATGTGACATTGATTAACAATAACAGATTATTCTTTAAATAAATATTTTATCGTGTGCCTTACTATTGAATTAGGCCTACTTATATTATTAATGCGCTGCTTCATAACAGTTTTGTATATTTACATGTTTCCTGCTTATTTCAAATGCCAATTAATTATCAACGATCTAATAATATACTGTATTAAAGCCACTGGATTTAAATTTTCTTAGCCCTATCATTCTATTGAACATTAAAATAGTTTGAAATTTACAAAACAAATGTGTATTGTTGTTAAAAATAGGGTAAGGAAAATAATGGGAAAAAGAAAAATTGCGATTCTTAAATGACTTACTTTAGTGTCAGTGCCAGCCGCTCCTCAGGACCAATAACCTCGCGGAATTTACTGTGTTTCTCGGGGAACTCCTGTAGCTCAAGCAACTCGTAGAACTTTTTCTGAGACATACGGAAATACAAAAAGAACTTCGCGTCGTCTTTCTTCAAGTCTTCAAACAGATGGTGAAATTCGCCATATTCTTTTCTTCTCTTGAAGATTTCATGAACCCAGAACTTATGCTTCCTTTTCTTCAATCTTTCCTCTTCATGACCACACGCCGCGGCTATCACAAACAGCTCATCGTCCGACGAACTCTCCATTGCAACTGCTGTATTTCGTTTCTGACGGAGCTTGACGGGCCGGCGACGGACAAGTGGGTTTTCGCGGGAAAAATCGACGGCGATCGCCGGGCTCGCCGGCCGCCGCAGGTGACGGACGGTGACGGTGGCCGCCGGGATAGTGGGTTTCCTGCTTGATCCATAACCACGACTTCGTCCGGTAGTCAAAGTGATCAGGCAGCTGTGGAATGGAGCTAAAGGGTTGTTTGGAATCCTTGGCATTGTTTTTAAATTCCCGTCCTTACAAGGAACCCTCTGTTTGTGTAGCTTCTGTAGATTATTTATATTCGACCATGAAAGGGGTGAATTTGCTTTGGTCTTAACTTGAAGTGAAATAAAGAAAAATTAATATTACTTCTGGTGTGTTAACTTCAAGAAAATTAAACAAATTATGTATTCGTGTAGTATTTTCTTAGCAATTATAAAACTCTTCCGGGTTACGAATATTCATACAAATGTGCTTAAAGTTGGTTTTTAAGGTTATCTATAATATATACAGCCCCATGTGTAACTGACTCACTCACTTATATGGGATACGAAGTTCTGACATAACTATTTAAGCTAGAGACTTGAAATTTGGCATACGTCTAGCCTGAATGGTCAATGCTAAGGATAAAATCTTAAACTTGCAAATTTGTTGTTTTAACCTACTAAAAAAAAATCAAAATGGCGGACTTCCGAAATTTTAATTTTAGTTTTTTGGCTCTAGCGGCCAAACGCTTCGTCCTATCTAAAATCTGAGAACATTACTACGATAGGGAATTTAATTATCTACAACTTTGGTCCTGTGACTTTTTATCACATCTCGCACCGTTAAGCCTCCAGAGCGTTTTTAATGAAACCCCGTTTTCGGTTTTCGGGCTCTAGTGACTAAACGGTTTGTTCTAAAAAAAATTTTACATAACAATTTTGATAGATCTGTTAAATATCTAAAATTTTTATCTTTACATATTTCACCGTATCTCCTCTCGTTTACTCACAAAATACATTTTTCACTTTTTCCGGATTTTTGAACATAAGTAGTGGGATTTTGCCGGTTCTGGAACAATAGAGAAATCGTAATTTTTGGTCCGGATGAGCTAGAAACTTGAAATTTGGTACACACGTAGTTTGTATGGTTAATACAAAGGGGAAATCGCAAAACATTGAGTTTTCAAATTTTAACCCCCTAAAATTTTGTATGGTAAAATCTACACCATGTAAGGCATTTTCTAAATACGCTGTAACTTTTGAACGAGAGTTTCTATCTCGAATCTGAGGTATAATTCATGGTCAGGAATTAGACACTCTACAAGTTTAGTCCTGTGAAATTTTGCCGTATCTCACTCCCTTCACCCTTAAAAAGGGGCGTACTTTCAACATTTCCAATTTTTTCACCAAAATCTCGCTATTTTAATATTTTTTATTTACTAATATTGCACACGGATGCTTGAACTTTAGTACATATTATGACCTCAAATAGATCTTACCATAGCGGCAGCCATTGACCAATTTCAATTATAATTAAGTCTAAAATTCTTTTTAAAACACAAAATTCTTAACATTTTTTCGTGTAAAGTGTTGTAAATTAATTTATTCTGCCAAATATACTTCAATATTGATATTTGTTTTGTTAGTATTATATTCTATTTTTGCCGCTCTACAAGTTCGGTCATATGCAATTTTGCCGTATCTCACCTTCTTCACTCGTAAAGAGGGGCGTACTTTCACAATATCGTAATTATTTCACCAAAATTGCTCTATTTCAATATTTATCGTTTACTTTTATGACACATGCATGCCTCAAATTTTGTGTATACTATGAATATACACTACTATACACACTATTTCTTACTATAGTAGCAGCCATTTGCCGATTTCAATCCAAGATTAGTAAACAAACTGAAAAAAAAACTAAATTATTAACCTTTATATGTACAGTTTTTGGTGATTTTGTTGAACCCGGTAAAGATATGGCCATACCGATATATTTTTTTCAGCATTATATTCTTTTTAGATATCTCTATAAGGTGGGCCTTAAGATTTTGTAGCATTTCACTCTCTTCGCCCCAAAAAGGGGCGTATTTTCAATATTCTTTCACAAAAATTGAGTTATTTTAATATTTTTTATTTATTGTTATGACACTTAGATGAATTTAATTTAGCTACACACACATACCCTGAGCATTAAATATAAAATATAAAACAAAAGTATCAATTTGAACTTTAAATATCAAGAGAATATCTTAAATGCTTTAGATTTCCTGAACTATTAAACTAAGTCAGAGAAGATAAGTATAGAGTTGGGGTGGAGGCCTCAACTAGCCTGTTCAGTTCTTAAGACTTAGAAAAATTAACGAATTCAGGGCAACCCCCTAAGGGGGCATGGGGGCGGAGCCCCCATCGAGCCGTAGGCGAGTCCTATAAATATACAGCCCCATGTGGAACTGACTGACTCACTCACTCACTCATCCATACAAATTCTAGACTACTTCCGGGTGAGCTGGAAACTTGATTTTTGGCATTCGGGTGGCTTAAGATCTGATGCCCCCGGGAAAAGTCTGAAACCCGACAATTTTCCATTTCAACCCCTCCAAAAATTAACGAAGGGTGGAAACCGATAACCCGAAAATGTGAGGTTTTACTATTTTCGCTATAACTTTTGAACGAGAGGTCCTACCTCGAATCTGAGGGAAAATCGTTAGTTGGGAATTAGACGCTCTACAAGATTGGTCCTATGAAATTTTGCCGTATCTCACCCCCTTCACCCTTAAAAAGGGGCTTACTTTCAAAATTTCTAAAACTTTTCGAAAGAATTACGCTATTTTGATATCTTTATTTGCTATTATGTAACATATATGCATGAATTTCTGTTTATATTATGACCTCAACAGGTTCTTTCTATATTAGTAGCTATTTGCCTATTTTAATCGAAGATTAGTCCAAAAAAGTAGTAAAATCACAAAATTATTTAAATTTTTTCAAGAAATGTGTTAGTAATTCACTTTAACCTGGCAAATATATTGCTATTTCGATATATAATTTGCCATTAATATATACTATTATAGACGCTCTACAAGTTTGGTCCTGCGACATTTTGGCGTATCTCACCCCCTTCACCCTTAAAAGGGGGTGTACTTTCAATATTTCTAAAATTTTTCGAAAAAATTGCACTATTTTTATATTTTTTATCTACTATTATGTAACATATATGCATGAATTTTTATTTTTATTGTGACCTCAACAGGTTCTTTCTATAGTAGTAGCTATTTGCCAATTTCAATTTAAGTTTAGTGTAAAAAAATTGTAAAATTTCAATGTTGTTAAAATTTTTTCACGTAATGTGTTAGTAATTCCCTTTAACCTGGTAAATATATTGCTATTTCGATATATAATTTGCCATTACTATATACTATTATAGACGCTCTACAAGTTTTGCCCTGTGACATTTTGTCGTATCTCACCCCCTTCACCCTTCAAAGGGGGTGTACTTTCAAAATTAAGAATAATCTTTACGCAAAAATTGCGCTATTTTGTTATTTTTATTTACTATTATGAAACATATATGCATGAATTTATATTTGTATTATGACCTCAACAGGTTCTTTCTATATTAGTAGCTATTTGCCTATTTTAATCGAAGATTAGTCCAAAAAAGTGGTAAAATCACATAATTATTTATATTTTTTCATGTAATGTGTTAGTAATTCACTTTAACCTGGCAAATATATTGCTATTTTGATATATAATTTGCCATTACTATATACTATTATAGACGCTCTACAAGTTTGGTCCTGCGACATTTTGGCGTATCTCACCCCCTTCTCCCTAAAAAAAGGCGCGTACTTTCACAATTTCTAAATCTTTTAATAAAAATGTGATTATCCAAAATTTGTGAAATCCACCATTATGAAACACAGATGCCTGAAACTTTGTGCATATTATAGATCCAACTAGTTTTACTATGATAGCAGCAGTTTGTCAATTTAAATCATAGTTAAGTCCCAATAAAATGAAAAATCACGTATTTATTAACATTTTTTCATTTTAGGTTTTTGTAAATTACTGCATTCTGCCAAATATACAGAAAAAAATATGTATGTTTTGCCAGTATTATATTCTACTTTAGACGCTCTACAAGTTCGCTCCTTTGCGATTTTTCAGTATATCCCCCCTTCACCCATAACAAGAGGCGTACTTTCACAATATCGAAATTCTTTCACAACAATTGCTCTATTTAAATATTTTTCATTTACTATTATGGCACATACATGCCACAAATTTAGTATACATTATGACCATATCTATGTCTTGCTATAGAAGCAGTTATTGGCCAATTTCAGTCTAAGATTGTAAAAAATACGAAATTATTAACATTTTTTCATTTATAGTTTTTTTGTGATTTTGTTTGACCCGGTAAAAGCACTGCCAAACTGATATATGTTTTGTCAGGATTATTTTATTTTTAGATGTCCTACAAGCCCGGAGCTTTGAGATTTTGTAGCTTCTAACACCCTTCACCCTTAAAAAGGGGGAGTACTTTAAAAATTTAAATTTAAATTTTTACCTTCGGATTAATTCCATCTTATTATGATATGACGGGTTTTTCTACTTTAAGTTTGAACAATCAAACTTTTAGTAATAGGAAATAAACTTGATGTTTTATCAAACGTATCTTGAAATGAACTACATTTTTGGACTTAACATTTTGACGAATCTGGAGCCAATTCTCAAGGTCGATCTTAACGATTTAAACTGTGGTTGGTAACCCGTGAGACTTTATAAATTATGAACGAATTAGGAGATTTTATAAAATATTTTAAAACCCCCCACCACAAATGATTCCTCTTCAGATCTAACTTCCAAACTGATAGTAATATGTAAGAAGCGGGTGTTTAAAGAGACATACCAGCAAAACATTATCCCAGGACAACTTTAAAACTAGTTTATACTAGTTGCGAAGTTGACATTGGGTACAGCAAACGAAGTTGTCATAACACTGTGGTAAGTCTTTTGGCTGTCCACTATGACAATTTCCCTTCCTTCAAACCCCATTCATGTTCAAGACAGCGGGGGGTTAATGCGAACTGCATGGTTAATCCCTAGCTGGAATATATGTAGACGGCAGGGGGTGAGTAGAAATGCTATGGGCATGGAAACCCTTAGCCATGGAACATATGTTCAAGACAGCAGGGGGAGAGGAGTGCGACGGGCATAGAAACCCCTAGCTGGAACATGAGTGGACAGTCTGTCCCATGCCTCACCCTTTCTCTTCCTTCAATATCCCATCCTTCCGGGGGCTTGCGCAAAATGCCCATTAGAGGCAGACGTGCTCAACGGTTCGGCCGGGGTCTCCTTATCCACCAATAACAACAACAACAACAGCAAAACATTAAGCATGAAACATATTGGCGTATCTTTAGCTGCTTAGACTATCTTAGCGTGCTTAGCTTTGCTATGTGTTTGATATTAAGTTTAAAACTTGAATTAATCTGAGAGAACTATAAAGGGGGCATGGGGGCGGAGCCCCCATCGAGCCGTAGGCGAGTCTATAATATATACAGCCCCATGTGTAACTGACTGACTGACTCACCTATCAAAATTCTAGACCGCTTCCGGGTGAGCTGGAAACGTGATTTTTTGCATGCGGGTGGCTTAAGATCTGGTACCCCCGGGAAAAGTCTGAAATCTGACAATTTTTCATTTCAACCCCTCCCCAAAAAAATAACGAAGGGTGAAAACCGGTAACCCGGAAATGTAAGGTGTTACTATTTTCGCTATAACTTTTAAACGAGAGGTCCTACCTCAAATCTGAGGGGAAAATCGTTAGTTGGGAAGTAAACGCTCTACAAGTTAGGTCCTATGACATTTTACCGTATCTCATCCCCTTCACCGTTAAAAAGGGGCGTACTTCCAGAATTTCAAAATTCGTCAACAAAAATTGCACTATTTTAATATTTTTTCTTTACTATTATGGCGCATCGATGAGTGAAATTTTGTGAATATTATGCCCTAATATAGATCTAACTATATTAGCATTCATTGAACAATTTCAACCTAAGTTTAGTCCAAAAAAAAGTAAACAAACTAAATCCTTAAAATTTTTTCATGTGTAGTGTTTGTAATTTACTTTTACCTGGTAAATATAATGCTATATCGATACATGTTTTACCATTATTGTATTCTATTTTAGATGCTCTACAAGTTTGGTCCTGTGAAATTTTGCCGTATCTCACCCCCTTCACCCTTAAAAAGTGGCGTACTTTCAAAATTTCTAAATATTTATGAAAAAATTGCGCCACTTTGATATTTGTATTTAATATTAAGTAACATATATGCATTAATTTCTTTTTATATCATGAGCTCAACAGGTTCTTTCTATAGTAGTAGCTTTTTTCCCATTTCACTCAAAGTTTAGTCTAACAAAAATTGAAAAACATTTTTATTCTTAAAAGTTTTTCGTGTAAAGTGTTTGTAAATTACTTTATTCTGGCAAATGCACTGCAAAATTGATAAATGTTTTGCCAGTATTATATTTTCTTTTAGACGCTCTACAAGTTCGGTCCTATATGATTTTGCCGTATCTCACCCCCTTCGCCCGTAAAGAGCTGCGTACTTTCAAAATATCGAAATTCTTTCGCAAAAAAGCGCTATTTAAAGAAATTTTATTTACTCTAATGGCACGTAGATGCCTGAAATTTGGTACATATTTTAACCTCGGCTAGGTCTTACTATGATAGCAGCCATTGATCAATTTCAATTTAAGATTAGTCCACAAAAATTGTAGATACACGGAATTTCTAAATATTTATGAGTAGTTTTTGTAAAAGGTCAAACGTGGTAAACATTACTGGTATATCGATACATGTTTGGCCAGTATTGTATTTTATTTTGGACGCTCTACAAGTTCGGTCATATGCAATTAAAATTCTCAACATTTTTTCATGTTAAGTATTCGTAATTCACTTAAACTTGGTAAATATACTGCTATATTGATATATGTTTCGCCATTACTATATTCTATTATAGACGCTCTACAAGCTTGGTTCTATGACATTTTGGAGTATCTCGCCCCCTTCACCCTTAAAAAGGGGTGTAATTTCAAACTTATACATTCTTCCACAAAGAATTCGCTATTTTAATGTTTTTTATTTACTATTATGGCGCACAGATACCTCAAACTTAGTCAATATTATTGACCCAACTAGTTCTTACTATTTGAGAAGCCATTGATCAATTTCAATCAAATTTAAGACCAAAACAATTGAAAAAAGAAATTATTGACATTTTTTCATTTAAAGTGTTTATAAATTACTTTATACTGAAAATTTTACTGCCATATTGATTTGTATTTCGCCAATAATTTGTTCTGTTTCGGATGCTCTACAAGTTCGGTCCTTTGCGATTTGGCAGTATCTCACCCCCTTCACTCTTGAAAAGGAGCGTACTTTTACGATATTGAAATTCTTTCACAACAATTGCCCTATTTCAACATTTGTTACTTGACTATTCATTGTTTCCACGTATTTTTTTTAACTTCCTCTAAACTACTAATGGCAATTTCCTTTCGGCAACGAGTCGTTATCGTCTACTAACACTTCGGGGGAACCTTTATAAGGGGCATGGGGGCGGAGCCCCCATCGAGCCGTAGGCGAGTCTATAATATATACAGCCCCATGTGTAACTGACTCACTCACTTATATGGGATACGAAGTTTTGACATAACTATTTAAGCTAGAGACTTGAAATTTGGCATACGTCTAGCCTGAATGGTCAATGCTAAGGATAAAATCTGAAACTTGCAAATTTGTAGTTTTAACCTACTAAAAAAATTCAAAATGGCGGACTTCCAAAATTACAACTTTAGTTTTTTGGCTCTAGCGGCCAAACGCTTCGTCCTATCTAAAATCTGAAAACAATACTACGATAGGGAATTTAATTTTCTACAATTTCGGTCCTTTGACTTTTTATCGTATCTCGCACCGTTAAGCCTCCAGAGCGTTTTTAATGAAATGCCGTTTTCGGTTTTTGGGCTCTAGTGAGTAAACGAATGGTCGTAAAAATTATTTTATGGTTTATTTCGATAGATCTTTTTAATATCTACAATTTCGCCTCTTATATATTTTGCCATATCTCTACTTGTTTACTCACAAAATTCATTTTTCACTTTTTCCGGATTTTGTGAATGTAAGTAGTGGGAAAACACCGGTTCTGGTCCACTAGAGAAATCGTAATTTTAGTATTTTAGCTCTAGCGGCCTAACGGTTATTCTTATCTGAAATCTGAGAGCAAAATTACGATAGGGAATTGGACGATCTACAATTTTGGTCTTTTGACTTTTTGTCGTACATCGCACCGTTAACAATCCAAACTGATTTTTTGTGAAATTTATATTTAGATTTAGGGTTCTAACGACTAAATGGTTTGTCCTACAAAAATGTTTAAACTTTTATAGGTCTTTTTAATATCTACAATTTTTATTCTGACATACTTTGTCGTATCTCTTTCCGTTTACTCTCAAAATACATTTTTCACTTTTTCTTAGTTTTAGCGAATTTCCGATAGGGAATAAGCTATTACCGTAGGTCTCATGGTAAGACCTAAGCACGGGACCATGTTACTTTTTTGTTTTGAGGTGCCCAGAAACCAAAAATAATAGTCATTAAAATTTTTATATATATATGTATATACGTATATATGTATATATGTGTCCCTAGACACGATAACTCTCGTAAAAACAGTCCGATCGACACCAAATTTGGTAGAGATGTGTAACCCTACGTTTATTCGGATGAGTTCGTAAACCAGACATATCGACCTACAGGAAGGTGTAGTTTTGGGGGGTTTTGTATCCCAAAAATAGGTTTTTTGCATTTTTCATATGTAATTTTTAAAAAATTTAAATTTTTATTTTCACCATTGGATTTAGCTAAAAAAACACACAATTTAGTAATTTGAAGCCTTGCTCTATCTCCATTGGTTACCGAGATATTAAAAAGTCTAAAGACAGTACATTGTATTTTGGGCTCCAATGTTAATCTTATGGAGAATAACAATAAGTTAATATTCCACTTATTAACCAATATTTTTGGATGAAACTTGGTATTTAGCTTCATTTGGTTAAGATTCATCCATTTATGGTAAAAAATCTTGGTTTTTGTGCTTATCATGGCAGCAAACCTGCATACTCTTTTCCCATGTTATTCATATGGAAAATAGGCAAACTCGTTTATTTATGGACAGATGTAGATGAAACTTAGGGTATGGCTTCTTATGGTCGAAATAAATTTTTTTATGCTAAAAACCTACTTTTAGTGTTCCCCATGGCAGCATACCTGCATACTCTTGACCCTATATTTATCTTAAGGAGAATAGACATTTATTCCCCTATTTATGAGCACGTTATGAAATTTTGTTTACAGCTTTAGCTGGTCAAATTTAATATTACTAATTTGGAAATTCGCTGAGTACGCAGGTCTGCTGCGACGAGGTTATTTTGTACTTATCATGGCAGCAAACCTGCATACTCTTTTCCCATATTAATCATATTTTATGGAGAATAGGCAAACTCTTTTATTTATGGACAGATATTGATGAAAATTACTATATGGCTTTATATGGTCGAAATAAATTTTCCATGCTAAAAACCTACTTTTAGTGTCCCCCATGGCAGCATACCTGCATACTCTTTCCCTATATTTATCTTAAGGAGAATAGACATTTATTTCCCTATTTATGAGCACGTGATGAAATTTTGTTTACAAGCTACAACAACTGAAACAAAAAGTAAGGTTAATCTCTTCTGATATTTGTTTTCTTAAAAAATGTAAAAAGAACAAGATATTTCCAAAATTTATAAAAGTAAATGTGTCTGTAAAAAACAGCGTTACAGATAAAGTTGTTCAAAATGCAAAATCAAACTGGTTGAATTTAGAAATTAAGTAAACCAAAAATTAAAAAAATATTTATTGGATTTTTTGAGTTTTTAATTTAAAATTAATATATATATAATTCCAATAAGAAGAGCTTTCCGAAATGATTGAATCGACGCTCAGGTCTTCAGAGCTCAACAAGCTACAACAACTGAAACAAAAAGTAAGGTTAATCTCTTCTGATATTTGTTTTCTTAAAAAATGTAAAAAGAACAAGATATTTCCAAAATTTATAAAAGTAAATGTGTCTGTAAAAAACAGCGTTACAGATAAAGTTGTTCAAAATGCAAAATCAAACTGGTTGAATTTAGAAATTAAGTAAACCAAAAATTAAAAAAATATTTATTGGATTTTTTGAGTTTTTAATTTAAAATTAATATATATATAATTCCAATAAGAAGAGCTTTCCGAAATGATTGAATCGACGCTCAGGTCTTCAGAGCTCAACAAGCTACAACAACTGAAACAAAAAGTATGGTTAATCTCTTCTGATATTTGTTTTCTTAAAAAATGTAAAAAGAACAAGATATTTCCAAAATTTATAAAAGTAAATGTGTCTGTAAAAAACAGCGTTACAGATAAAGTTGTTCAAAATGCAAAATCAAACTGGTTGAATTTAGAAATTAAGTAAACCAAAAATTAAAAAAATATTTATTGGATTTTTTGAGTTTTTAATTTAAAATTAATATATATATAATTCCAATAAGAAGAGCTTTCCGAAATGATTGAATCGACGCTCAGGTCTTCAGAGCTCAACAAGCTACAACAACTGAAACAAAAAGTAAGGTTAATCTCTTCTGATATTTGTTTTCTTAAAAAATGTAAAAAGAACAAGATATTTCCAAAATTTATAAAAGTAAATGTGTCTGTAAAAAACAGCGTTACAGATAAAGTTGTTCAAAATGCAAAATCAAACTGGTTGAATTTAGAAATTAAGTAAACCAAAAATTAAAAAAATATTTATTGGATTTTTTGAGTTTTTAATTTAAAATTAATATATATATAATTCCAATAAGAAGAGCTTTCCGAAATGATTGAATCGACGCTCAGGTCTTCAGAGCTCAACAAGCTACAACAACTGAAACAAAAAGTAAGGTTAATCTCTTCTGATATTTGTTTTCTTAAAAAATGTAAAAAGAACAAAATATTTCCAAAATTTATAAAAGTAAATGTGTCTGTAAAAAACAGCGTTACAGATAAAGTTGTTCAAAATGCAAAATCAAACTGGTTGAATTTAGAAATTAAGTACTTATACTCAAAACAAGCAGATCTGGAGTTACAAGCATATGAATTGCATTTGCACATAACTAAAAACTTAACTTCTTTTGAGTTTTCTCTTTTTCAAGAAAAGTATTCACATATTATAGAAAGCATAAATTTTAAGAATAATCACAAAATTGAAAAACTAAACAAGAAATTCGATGCACTTCTAAGTGAACAAAGCTTTCCAACTAATTTACAAGATGATCCTAGTAACATGTCAGAAAATCAAAAACTAGTTCAAAATTTATCTTCGTACACGTTTACGACAGCTGAACTTAATACTTTAAGCAAAGGATTAAATTATAGTATAAGACCTTTCAAGGAAAATGAAAACTTATTCATAGACGTTGAGACTCACTTAAAATCTCTTCCAAACAACATTAAAGCCACAATTAGATCTGATATTATCACAGATTTGAAGAAAAAGGAACAAAACAAGACCCACCAACACTTAGAGCATGGATGTGTTGACAATAGTACTATAAGAAGCTTAAAAGACAAAGATGTTTATTACTTAAAAGCAGATAAAAGCAACACTGTCGTGGTAATAGATAAAACTGATTACAATGAAAGGGTACAGAAAATGATAAAAGAAGGAAACTATCAAGCATGTAATGGCAACCCTTTAAATGCCTTTAAAACTGCCGTTACAAACTCCCTTAAACAATGCAAAAATATTATTAATGTAGACTTGATGAGACACTTGATAGTTCCTAACCCATGTATACCAAGGTTGTATTGCTTACCGAAAATACACAAGCCAGGTTACAAAATGCGTCCAATAGTGTCATCGATAAACTCTCCTACATATTACCTGTCTAAATGGCTTGTAAATAATTTAAAAGACTTGCCATTTTCAAAAACCTTGTGTGTAAAAGACCGATATGACTTTTTAGACAAAGTCAAAAATGTAAAAGTAAAACCTGAAGAATACATGGTGTCGTTTGATGTCGAATCATTGTACCCAAATGTACCAATACCCACTACTATTGACATAATTAAATCATGGTTGAAGAATAATAGTTTAAGTGATGAGGTCATCGAAGAGTATGTTTTGTTAATAAATCTGTGCATGAACCAAAATGTATTTCAGTTTCAAGACCTACTTTATAAACAAACATTTGGCACCGCAATGGGCAATCCACTATCATGTTTCATTGCCAACATATTTCTTAGTCATTTTGAAATTAATGCAAAACAAAATTTAACCTACTTTCCTAGAGTTTGGTTTCGCTACGTAGATGACATATTTGCAATATTTGATTCGGCTCAAGATCTACAAAATTTCGTTAGTACTATAAATTCATTCTACCCAACAATCAAATTTACTTATGAAGTAGAACAAAATTGCTCTTTGCCTTTCTTAGATTTAGTTGTAATTCGAAATTCTTTGGGAGATTTGGAGTTTGATATATACCGCAAGCCAACAAGTAACAACAGATTTATCCCTCATGATTCCTACACTCATGGGTCACAAAAGAGAGCGGTTTTCAATAGCCTTATCCACAGACTCTTAAACACTCCACTAAACTGTGAAAGATACACAAAAGAAGTCATCAAAATCAAACAAATTGCTAAATTTAATGGTTATAACGAAAATTTAATAGACAAAATGATCAACAAGAAGAAAAAGCGAATGTCAAAAATGAAAAGAACAACTTTATTGGAAAATAATGAACAAGACGAAATTTGGCGATCAGTAACTTATGGCTCTTATGGAAAAATAGTTGAAAAGGCATTCAAAAATCATACTAATATAAAAATAGGATTTTCTTCGAAATTAAAACTTAAAAATATTTTAGGAAACCCCAAAAGCAAAATTAAAGAAGTTGAAAAATCAGGAGTTTACGAAATTAAGTGTCAAGATTGTGAAAAACTATACATTGGACAAACCAAAAGAAAATTAAACATACGATTAAAAGAGCACTTAAGTCATTTTAAATTCAACAGACCCGATAAGTCAGCTATGGCCAAACATGCATTGGAGACCGGACACACTTTTTCAAACATAAATTTATTAAAAGAAGTAAATAATAGTAATTATCTAGATGCATACGAAAGTTTAGAAATGAAGAAGAAAGAAAAATTTTTAGTTAACAACGAACCTGGAATCTTACAAAATTCGACATTGCTGACACATCTAAATTTATATTTTTGTATAATTTATTATAGTACAATAGCAAAATTGTAAAGTTTTTCAAATCCATAGTTTGTTTAAAGATAAATTGTAACACCTGTAAATTTAATCATATGTTTTATATACAGCTATTAGAAATTTTGTTCAGTTGTATTGGTCTGAAGATGTTATCTTTGATAATGAAAGGCCTAACCAAAAATTAAAAAAATATTTATTGGATTTTTTGAGTTTTTAATTTAAAATTAATATATATATAATTCCAATAAGAAGAGCTTTCCGAAATGATTTTGTTTACAAGTTTAGCTGGTCAAAATTAATATTACTAATTTGGAAATTCGCTGAGTACGCAGGTCTGCTGCGACAGGGGGTATTGTGATAAATAAGTAGTGGCTTTTGACCAAATAGAGAAATCGTAATTTTAGTATTTCAGCTCTAGCGTCTAAACGGTTAGGCCTTTTATAGATTTGAGACTACTACGGTACTGAATTGGATGAACTACAATTTTGGTCCTGTGACTTTTTGTCGTACATCGCACCAATTGCGTAAATCTCCAGACTAATTTTTGTACAATCGCGTTTTCTGTTTTTCCACTCTACTGACAAAACAATTGGTCCTATCGAAAAATGTTGCTGAATATGACTGAAATATTGTATTAATGGCTTAAAGTTTTCAGAACTTTTTGCGTATCTCTACACTTTAGCTCTCAATACAGATTTATTACAGGATGATAAACTCAGTAGACCTTTGGTATCTCGTAAACCAGAACAGTTACCGAAAACTTGAAATTGGGGACCTTACCCCTTTTAAGAGACTATTAAAAATATGAATTCAGCTATTGTCGAGGCTGGTGTTACTAATTTACATAGTTTTAGTAAGTTCCTAATCGGATTTTAGGGAATCTTTTTAAAACTTTGGAGTATTTTCTGATTTCTATCTCGTTTATCAGATTTTATATTATTTCGTTTTAATGTTATTTTATTGTTTTCACTGATTTATTGCAACAATTTTTGACGAATTTTAAAGCTTTAATTATTATTGATTGAGAAGTGTAACAAATTAGGGAGTGGACCCTCCATTCAGCATAACACCAAGAATAAATAATTATTATATAACACTCAAAAATGTTTAACAAATTTTAATTACGAAGAGTTTTTAAAACCGATTCATAGGAGATTTTCAAAGCTTTTTTAACCATCGATTGTGAGTTGTGTGTATTAGACGGTATTGTTACTGTCTTGGCTGTTCAGTTCTTCCGTGGAACTAAATAATTTCCTAATTGACTTTTTATTAATTTACGAATTTAGGGACACCCCTAAGGGGGCATGGGGGCGGAGCCCCCATCGAGCCGTAGGCGAGTTGTAATGTATAATGTTGCTTGAATTATATATTTAAATCAAAACTTTGGTCCTCAGTACAGTAAATATACTTTTATTTCTTAACCATTGGATCACTGTATAAACTTTAACTCTTTAAAATTTCCACTAGTAGTATAAATAATCTGAACACATGAATACATGATATAAAACTAAAAATAAAATAAAACACAACCTGTTTTCAAAACATTTTACTGACACAAAACGTTTTTTTTTCAGAATATTTTTATAATTTTAAATATATTTTTCGGGTAACGTGCAGTTATTATTTATTCCATATATTTGCTTTCACAACAAGTTATGTAATATTATTTATTTTTCAAATCTTTATTAATTTATTTAAACAACTACTAATAAAAAACTATCTTGATAGATGCAGTTGTATTTATTACATATATCTATTAACTGTAAAAGTTTCATATTACCAAATTTAACCAGACTTCACGGAACAAGAAGTATTCACAGTATCATTGCAAATTGCTTTTCTCGGTTAATGCAGTAGTAATAAAACTTAATTACTGATCTCCCGGCAGTACTACTAAAACACGTCGTTACTATTGGTATTAAGTTCACTCGGACAAGTTACGACATGTAAGAGCTTAGCAAGGGTTGAGCTTTTGTTACCGCGTAAAACGTTCATTATGAGTTTGACTCAAACCTCTGATAAACATCTTTACAACATGCATTACTTCAACGTGGATCTGCATTCCATTCGGCTTGTTAACATTTTAGTTTTTGTTGTTTCTTGTAAAAATAATATTCTCCCCCCTTTGCATGTTACTGTTGAGAAGAATGGGTAAGTACTCCAAAGAGTATTTCATTAAATAAAGAACCCTAAAGATACCTGTCTATAAGAGTTTATATTTTTTTTCGATAAGTTTTATCACAAAAAAATACTCGAACAAACTGTATGTTAAATAAAATGTATCTACTATCATTATAGAAAAACATTTTACATGATGAAAATAGAAAATACCACTTCACATTGCTACTTATCAGGCGCCAACGGTACGTTCAATTTACATTATTTCCACTTTAAAATCAACTGGAATTTTGTAATAAATGAAAACAATGCTCTGAAAATAACGAATTATTAGTTTTGTTAACATCATTTCAATATTGTGTTATTGCACGTGTTTGGTTGTTTAATTTTTATTTACTTGATTTTTATTGTATTTGATTGATTGTTTCCACACCTTGTATATTATAATGTTCATGCAATCTTTTACCCAAGAGAATTTATTGGATTTTTTATACCTCTTCATAATTTGTTTCGTTTTATTTTCCCTAAAGGTTTTCATTTTGCAACTAATTTGAGTATTTAAGAATTTTTTATAAAACTCTTCTGATTTTTTTAGGTAAACAAAATATATTGATTATTTAGTTTCAGGTTTTATGGCAGTTTGAGTTTTGCTTCTTACGAAACAATACCTTATTCTAAGAGTACTATACCCCGTGTTCAGTAGTCAGGGTAAACATTTTTAAGGAATTATTATGTATGTAAAATGGAACAAGAATAAGCAATTTAGGCAATTATATCTCGGTCCACCTTCCAGTAACAGCAATTTTTCAAATTTTTGAAATTTACATGATTTTGAAGTAAATCGGAACTTTACTTCAAAATGTTGTTTTGAATTCATTTAAATATTTGTAGATAATTTTTTTATAAATAGCGAAACACATTTATATAATCTAAACAATTAAAACTGTTGCTCAAAATACCTCGTAGCCTAAATGATCAAACCGATAGTGGGATAGTATTAAAATTGTTGACAGCCCCATAAATCCTAGTTGTGGCTACCATAATGCGTGTTCAGTGTAAGACCGATTTAATCTACTGATTATTTGGCGTTTAAGCACTTCATTCATAGCTTCATCGACCATTATCACCTGTACTGATTTATGTCCTGATGGGAATCATGGCTCCGATTCATTGGCCAAAGTGTGCTGTTTGCACAAAGGGATGGTGATTCCATGATAGATGGGCCTGATCCTAGATTATAGACTATTGTAGAGTTGATAGTGTATTGTGATATGTTAGTTATAGAACGTAACTTTGTACTATTCTACTAGTTTAATATCACCAACTTTTGATAAGTAGAAAAAGATGTTATTAGGGTTGAAATGAGGTAAATAACCCAGGTAGCATTAAAGAGATTATAAAATGATTTTATTCATTATAAAATGTTTCAAAAATAAATTATAAAAGGAAAATATTTTTTAAATTATCTTGAAAATTATTTTTAAATTTGAATTCTGTAATCATTATCAATATTAAATAAAACATTTTTAAAAACTTTTTTATATATTGAAAATGGTTTTAATAGTTATTGTAAATTTTTTTTATAAAATAATTTTGAATATCTTAAACAAAATCTATAATATGTTAAAAATTATTTTTTATATTTTTATTTTTTACCATAAAACTGAATTTTAAAATATTTTAGAAATTACTAAAAAAAATTTATTTGTAAAATTATTGTTAAATTTACTATTTGGTTTTTATGTAAATTGAAAGAATGTTTTGGATGATTTACTGATAATGTCAAACAACGTACAAAAAAATTAAAAGTCTTCCATCATAGTTAATGTTCAATTTTTATTTGTTTTTCTTTCATAAAATATTAATTTTTATTGACTTAAAATACTAAAGAGTATTTAGTAGCTTATACAAATAATGTCATTATCAGTTATAAAAAATACACTGATTACAGTATACAATCTTGATTAAACTAAATTTAGCATAGAAGAAAATAAAAACAATATATATTTACAAAGTAGCAGAAACACAAAACTTAGAAAAATCTAGCATTCTACCAGTAATAAAACAATAATTATGTAATATGTACAATTTTGCAATCTACAATTAATTTCTAACATTAATATTTATAAGCTATGAACTGTAATTCGTTAAAAATTTACACATTATAATGTATCTAGAAACTAAAAGATATTAGTTAAGATATTAGTTAAGAGATTATAAGACCTAGTTTAGTTGTAAGACCTAAGACAGTATAACCTAATGATAAGACTTCTTTAAGATTATAGTTAAGACTTAACGCATTTGGGAAAACATAAAAATAAATAGGCATCCACAGAAAATGTTCAACACAAAAAAAACTTGGGAATCAACCGGCCAATTAAGCTAACAATCTCCACTATGATAGAGAGCAGCGTGGCGTAGTTGGTTAGGGCGCGATGTAGTAAGTTTAAGGTCGCGAGATCCTGCCGGCGGCATTGACTTTTTTGCTGCTTATACATTTTTAAAATGTTAAAAAAAACATTTTTTATAAGGTTTTTAAAATTGTTTAAAAAATTTTTTTTTATGTTTCAAAACAAATTATAAAATTAGTAAAAAATGATTTTTGTCAAAATATATATTATAATGAAAACTTTAAAGATTTAACAATCATTTTAAAATAACTTTAAAATATTTTTAAAATTTTTTAATGACATTTTTTGACTTATTGCTATTTGGGAAAGTGTGCACTTCCAAAAAGGAGTAACAAAGTGGTTTCATAAATAAGAAAAAGAGGTAAGGTAGATTATTTTTCTAAAAAAGGTAGATTTACTTAGTAATAAATTTATAACTAAGCCTCTCCATTTGTTGAGCATTGTAACATAAACAAATACCCCCCCCCCCACCACCACAGCAGACCTGCGTACTCTGAGAGTTCCCAAATTAGTAATATTAATTTTGACCAGATGAAATTGTAAACAAATCACGTGCTCATAAATAGGGGAATGAATGTTTATTCACCTTAAGATATGAAAAAAACTAAAAGTAGGTTTTTGTAGTAAAAAAATTATTTTTACCATATGAAGCCATATAGGCTACTAAGTTTCCTCAATATGTCTATAAATAAAGGATTTTGCATATTCTCCACATAAATAACATGGGAAGGATTATGCAGAATTGCTGCCATAATAAGTACAAAAACCAAGATTTTTTTTAACATAAATGGCTGAATCTCAACCAAATGAAGCTAAATAACAAGCTGCATCCAAAAATATTGGTTAATAAGTGAAATATCTACATATCCTTACTTTCCATAATATTAACATTGGAGCCCAAAAATACAAATACAATACAAATACAAATTCTTTATTGCATAAACACAACATGTTGTCGTTGGGCAATGTTATAAAAAACAATAATTTTGATAGTTTTTTACTTATACCACTGGAGTTAACAAATTCAGGTCATATGCATTTATATATTAGTAGTGGGATTTGGCCACTTTTAAAATCGGCCACGTGCCCCCCGAGCCACGTGACGTGGCAGCTGGCGCCAGCTGCTATGTCACATAGCTTCCGGTGGGGGTTAGAGGGTATATATGAGATGCTGTAGTTATATGTTATGCCATATAGGTTGGGGTGGAGATGGCGATAGTGTTGGCGTTAGGGTGAAGTGAATTTGCGCATAAAATTAAAAGTTAGTTCAAAATTGAAATTCGTCGGTGTTGACGAAACTCTAACAGTTGAAGAAAAATTAAGAGTTAGTTGAAAATTGAAATTCAAACTTATAACTGGGATGTGGAAAATATGTCAAGGTCATCCAGAGTAAGTTTTTAAAAATTCTATCCAACTATCACCAGAAATAGTTTTAAGTTGAAGTAGTTGGTGATAGCGGGATAATTGATTCGTGCCATGGGAGAGGTGTTTATCGTTTGAAAGTTGGCGATCGAATGAGAAGCACCGCCTAGGGAGAGGGCTTATAAAATGGCAACTTTCCCCTACCACCCCTTCCCCCACTCCTTTAGACCAATAACCGGTCGCCGACTCTATGTGGTAAAACTGAACCAGACATGGCGGCCGCCATGGATAATTCTAACCTCAAATCTTAGCTAAGCTGTAGAGAATAGAGGAGTATAAAGTAGGAATTGTGGTGAGAGCACTTATATAAGGAATAGTGGGGGTAAAATAAAAAAACTTGTTGAACACAGTCAATAGGTGTAACAAGTTCAAAATTGTTGAAGTGTAACATATAACGCAAGATGTCATGAATAATACTATCATCAACATTAACCCGCGAAGTCGTCGAAAAGTATAATGGGTTAAAACTGTACCGCTTTCTTACTTTACTTAAATTAGTTTTAGACTTTGAAACTGAAAGTTTAGAATTATTTTGTAATATGTGTTGTGTTCGCAACAGTTTCAATTTTAAACTCTGCGCAACCATTACAGGAGGTGTGTTATATGTTGAAGTCAAAAGAAGAATGAGAAATAAAATATGTTATAAAGAGATAAATGAAACAGAATGTCATGTACTAACAAAATAGAGTTATATGTTAGAATTAACTAAACAATATGTAGTAATGAAACACTATGTGGTAAGGTTAGAAGTAAATGAACGTAAATAATGTAGTAGCTATAACGATGCAATCAACATGAAAGCCAGTAAGTTAATGGTCGCGGCGCAAATGAGCAGTCTAGTTTTATAGCCTAGCAGCGGCCCACTTCCCTGGGCAGATGCCCGAGCCAACTACCTGGTTTTTATAGCAATTACTCCGGGCAGCTGCCGTTGATGACCGACTTTCACCTGAGTAGTAGGGGGTTTTGGGGCAATGACCGGAAAGGTCAATGACCCCCCCCCTCCCTCCCCCCCGAAAAAATGGAGCCCCCCCCCTCCCCCACTCCTTCCCCCACTCTTCTGGGTCAATGGCCAGTCACCACCTTTCCCTACTCCTTCTAGGCCAATGACCGGTCACCACCGGTTGCTGACTCTATGTGGTGAAACCAGACTAAACATGGCAGCTGCCATGGATAATTCTAACCTCAAACCTGCTGCGCATGCAACGAGTTCTCCGGATCGGAATTAGTCTATGCTATGCGCATGCGCCTAGTCCTGTATTACTCACTTTAGCGCTACTGCACATGGATAATTCTAACCTCAAACCTTGGTTTTGTGTTGTTGCGCATGCGCCGCTCCCCACTCCTTTGCCTTCCTTTTACACTGCTGCGAACTGGACTGGATTGAACACTGTACTGGAGTGAAACAACTTCCCCCACTACTCGAGAATCCGAGGAGCAATACGAGCCTGATCTTAGCGTCAGTCGTCAACAAACTTTCATAGCGAAAGGTTGTTGGCGACTCAGCAAGAGGTTTCAAATATATAGTAGGCCTATATATATTTGAACTTCTTCTACTATGTTGCGTTTTTTAATGCAATGTGGTATGTGTGTGTGTGTTTAGTTTTAAGTTGTATTTAATTTAAGAAATAATTTGCGCATTGCGATGTTAGTTATAAGTTGGGTTTAGCATTAAGGTGTATTATTTTAAGAGGTGTTTAGCATTAAGGTGTATTAATTTTAAGAGGTGTTTAGCATTAAGGTGTATTAATTTTAAGAATAATGATGGTATTTGGTTGTGTTGAATTATTTGGTTTTTTAATAATGATGTGTTGTTAGTTTTAAGTGTTGGTACTACTAATTAATGTTGTTTTGCCTTACAGCTAGATGTTAGGGGGTAGATTAATTGTAAATTCAGAAGTTCCGTTGAACTTCACTTAGAAGGGGTGGGACATCCGCAAATTGCGGACTAGGTTTTTGCATTTTGTTTAGGAATATGATTGGGTGGGATTAGTTGGGTGGGTGTTAGAGTTGCGTTTCTGCATTAACTGTTCCAGTTTCCCTTAGAATTCACGGTTACGGTAGACCCGGACCGGACCGTTACGGTAGACCCGGACGGTCAAAACAAAATTGCGTCGATGTCCCTTGCAGAACGTAACTAGTGGGTTGGGAGTGGGAACCGTTAGGCAAACAGGGTGGTGGGAACAGTATTACTGTTCCCATCACCTTGGATCATTATAAATCTTGAATGACCTTGACCCACTTTCGGAAGGGTCAATGACCCCCCCCCCCCCGAAAAAATGGAGCCCCCCCCCGAAAAAATGAAGCCCCCCCCGAAAAAATGGACCCCCCCTCCTTTCCCCCACTCCTACCCCCACTCCTTCCCCCACTACTCCGGGTGAATGACCGGTCATGACCTGAAAAATTAAAATGGCTATAACTTGATAACGGATTGACGGATTTGAACAAGCGATACATCATTGAAAAGGTCTATGTAAGACAAACATTTTAGTAAAAGAAGAATGTGGTTGTCTTATTTTAGTCAAAAGTTATGCGAATTATTCAAAATAAATACCTTCTCTTTCCCCTTTTCTCCCACCTCCCAGGTCAATAATCAGTCTCGGCCAGCTGCTACCCCTCTCATTTGCATATTGTTATAAAAGACGCACCGACTGCGGCTAACATTTCATTCTGATTCCAGACGTTACGCTGCGAACTTGGAGCCACAACCATGTCATCTCTGCCAACTACAACTTCTACTTCAACTACAACTTCTACTTCAACTTCTACTACGGCTGTTACTGCACCTAAGAAAACTCTTCGTCTGAAAAATCCTCCTGACTGGTACAAGAAGCAACTTGAATCCCAACCTTCAACTTCTGGCACTATTCTTCCGCCTACGAAGACTTCTAAACTTCGAAGCATTTTTTCACCGCCTTCGCCTTCTACTTCGCTTTCAAACGACTCTACACCGCCATCAACCATCATGCCGCCTCCACAGAAGCCAGCTCCCCGTCCTAATACCCCTTCATTTGAAACTTTGCTTCATCATCTTAGTACACCTGTCATTCCACTGTCACCATTGCCTCCTACCCCACCACTTACTATGCTTGAAGACCACACCTATTATAAAACTAAATCCACTAAGCCTACTCCCAAACCTGCTCCTAAGCCTGCTCCTTCAGAGCAATTTCAATTATTACAAGAAGAGCGTCGTAGGGCATTTAGCCGTCCCACTACTTGCCCTGAAGTGCTTACCAGGGGAATTAAGAAAGGATCAGCTTGTGGGAGGAAATGTGTTAAAAATGAAAGTTTTTGCCGTGTACATGTCATGAAACATCTTTCTGGACCACAACTGACAGAAACCCCCACCGTTGAATACGATCCTGAAATAATATCCGTCAGAGGAGAGAGGCTTAAGAAAGGTTTGAAATATTTTTTTTTAAGTGTTGTTGACCACCAACACATTTTGGCAAAATGTAACGGCTTAAAATATAAAATTAGAGTTTGTGAGAATTTGTGTAAAGAGAAGAGATTTAACAATTTAGATTCTCAAGACTTTCTCCTTAGGGATAAAAAGGATCGTATTACAAGGTGGGGGCGTAAACAATAAATTCACTTAGTTTTTTCCAAATTGTTGCTTAAAAAAATAATGGGGGAGAAACACAATGCGTTATAGCGTTGTGTTTCTCCCCCATTATTTTTTAACATTCTAAGTCTCGTGACCTACTAACCTACTTCCATCCAAGTAGTATGAAAAGTACTTCCCCTCACTCCTTTGGGTCGATGACTGGTCACGGTCAGCTCCTCTCCCTCATTTGCATACTATTATAAAAGCGGAGCGAGCGTTGGTCACCCCTTCATTTTTCTTCTATACGCCGCTCTTGTCGTTTCGTCTCTGCTGTTTACAATATTTCTTGCTTGAAAATGCCTCCTCATCTGAATGAAAATTTCAATTTTTCCGAAATTTCTGATGTTTTTGAACAATCTGAAGACACTTTAAGTAACGACAGTGAAAGTGAAGATGATGAGAACGATGATGATTATACTGTTGAACTTAGTGAAGAACGTAAAGTCATAGCAATTGATCCACAATTTCCATTTGATACAATAGAAAAGTTTATGGCTGAAGCTAATAAATGGTTGGACTCAGGATGTTATGTACGAATTGACTCTTTTATATTGTATGGTGATAGTCATTCTTTCCTTGTCACACCAAATGACAGAGACCGCATGTGGCAGTGGGCACAATCTATGATGGAGTGCTACAAACAAGGTGTAGATACTGGTGGCTATTTTCTTGCACAACTAGTGTAATAACAAAATTACCCTTCCCCCACCCTACACCCTATCCCTTTCAAATCCTATAAAGAAGGGGGAAAGGAGTGGGGATTATAAAATGGTGGGGGAATGTGTATAAATGCAGGTTGTTTGAAGAGACTTTTATTATTGTGGCTTTAGCAGAAACAACATGGAGTTTAAATCTTCAGCAAAAATAAGGAACAACATAATAAAGAGAGAAATTCGCAAGAAAGAAAAGATCGAACTTATAAAATTACAACTTATAATACCTTCTATTGAAATTGGATGTAGCAAAATAAAGACTTTGGTGAAAACTAACGAATATTTGTTACAATTGCTAAAAACAATCGAAGAATTGAAAAGCAAGAATGGACATTCTACATAGTAATATTTGAACATTTTAATATAAATAAGTAAACCAAAAAAAAAATAGATGTAAAATAGAGAGCGAGGAATAGATCACTTTGTGGTAATGGACTAACATGCCACTTAGTGCTCTATTCCTCATTCTCGCGTTAAATTGGATTACCTTGACCTATTTGTTAGACTGTTAGAATTTGGTTAACACTGTTGAATTTCAGTTTTGATCTAACGTTTATTTTTGTTGAACTGTTAGTTTTTTTAACACTGTGGAATTTTAGTTTTGAACTAACTTTTAATTTATGTGAATTTTTAGTTCAACTCTAGTTAATTTATGTGCAAATTTAGTTGAACCAAGTGCCTGTGCTCTAGCCATTTCCACCCTAACATTTGTTCTTTCAACATTTGTCCCATAACATCTGTCCTAACAGATGTTTGGAGGGCAGGTGTTTGGTTTTAAAAGTAACTAAAATTAGTTGGGTGGGGGAAAGTTAATTAAAGCTTGAATATAAAGAAGTATATACTAAAACTCCAATGGGAATAAACAATTAGTTTGTAGAAGGTTAATATTTTTATTCAAAACGTTTGATTTTCTTGGATAGTGAAGAAGATGAAATAGTGGTGGGGGAACCGTTATAAAAGGAGGAACGCAAGAGCCCATTTTATTTCTTGGCGAAATTTCGAAGAGTAAACATCTCAACATGTATAGTTGCGATAAATGTTCGGAATCGTTTCATGATGAAATTGTATTAGACTGTCATAAAGAACTAATTCACAACAAACCAGAAGAAAAACAAGAACAACAAGAACAAGAACAAGAACAAGAACCAGAACAAGAACAACAAGAAGAACAAGAAGAACAAGATGAACAAGATGAAATAACAGCAACATCTTCAACTACTTTACCGAATCTACAAGTATTTGCATTACCTGGTAAAGTAGTAATGCATCATAAGATTCAAAATGAAAACTTGAAGCTAGAAGAATTTATTAGAGAAGCAAAACCAATCATAAGTAAAACTTTAAAAGAAGAATTGAAAAGATTAAACTTTCTTAAATTTGGTTTACTACTAGAAGCTATGTTTATAAATGTACAAGAAGAATTATCACCAAGAGGATTTATAACAAAAAACCGAACCATTATGGAAAGTTCAGACATTGATTCAATAGTTGAAAACTGTATAGAAGAAATATTAACCAAAATTCAGGAACACGAAGGAAGAGGATCCGGATGGAGTCTTACAAGTATTGAAGTATTAGATATAAGAATTCACAAACATGGATATGGACTAATGGGATCTAGTTACATTCCTTTGCCCAAAAGAATTAAGGATACAAGATCATGTATTAATGTGAAAAATCAAGATAATGAATGTTTTAGATATGCAATGACATCTAAGTTTGTACCAAATAATTTTGATAAACCTAACCAACACTATGAAAATCAAAGACATAGGTACAATTTTCAAGGAATTACTTACCCTGTATCACTGAAAGATATATCAAAATTTGAGAAGAAAAATCCTGGTACATCTATTAATGTTTTTGCATTAGATAGTTCAAACAAAGTGTATCCTTTACGTGTTGTAAAAGAAGAGCTACCAGATCATACGGATTTACTACTACTAACGCGAGGAGATGTGTCTCACTATGTGTACATAAAAAAATTCGACTCTCTTGTTAACAAGCAACTTTCTAAAGATCGACACAGAAAGATAATTTGCAAGAGATGTTTTAATTTTCAACGAGAAGGAAGACAAGGAAGAGAATGGTTACAAGAGCACAAAAGGCTATGTAACAATAATTATGAAGCAAAGATTAATTTACCTTCGGAAAACAGAGCATTTGTTACATTTCAAAAGGTTCATCATCAATACCGTATCCCAATAGTTGTATATGCGGACTTTGAATCAACACTAATTCCTATAGAAGATGAAAATTGTGAAGCTAGAAAAAGTGTCAAATATCAAATGCACAAACCAAATAGTTTTTGTTTAATGGTTAAATCAACATTATCAGAAGAACATTTAAACCAATATGGATTAACTTCAGAACCTTTAGTATATCGTGGTGAAAATGTGGAAACAATATTTCTTGACCATTTATATTTAATAGCTGAAAATGTACAAAGATTATATACGAATATCGTACCAATGAAACCGATGGAGGAAGAAGAGGAAATTCAACATGAAAATGCAACTCATTGTTTCTTATGTAAAAATGAATTTACCATTGACAATTATAAAGTTAAAGATCATGACCACCTTACAGGTTATTACAGGGGTGCTGCTTGTAATAAATGCAATTTGAGCTATCGTTTACCACTATTTATTCCTGTGGTTCTGCATAACCTCAGTGGGTATGATGCTCATTTTATAATACCTGAATTAGGAAGAGACAATGGTTCAATAGATGTGTTGGCTGAAACTTCAGAAAAATTTATAAGTTTCTCTAAAACAGTTGGAAATGTCAAATTAAGATTCTTAGACTCCTACCGATTTATGCCATTGAGTTTGTCTAAACTTTCTGAAAATTTAAGGAAGAAAGATTTTATTGAAACAAAGAAGATTGTAAGTAACGACAAACTGGATCTCGTACTTCGGAAAGGTGTTTTCCCATATGATTATATAGACAGTTTAGAAAAATTTAATGAAACATCACTTCCGCCAAAAGAAGAATTCAAAAGTAAATTATACAACATGGACATATCTCAAGAGGATTATGATCATGCATGTAAAGTATGGAATGAATTAGGATTTACAACATTGAGAGAATATTCAGATTTTTATGTTAAATTAGATGTCACTTTATTATGTGATATAATGGAAGAATTTAGAAATACGTGTTTTGCAGCATATGGATTGGACCCTCTTCATTCATACACTTCACCTGGACTAGCATGGCAAGCCATGTTGAAAGAAACAAGTTGTAAATTACAACTTCTTACTGATGTAGATATGGTTTTGATGTTAGAATCAGGAGTTCGAGGGGGATTGACACAAAGTGTAACCAGACATGTTAAGGCGAATAACAAGTATCTGCCCGATTATGATGCATCAAAACCAACAACATTCCTAGGTTATTTCGATGCAAATAACTTATACGGATGGGCAATGTCAAATCCCCTTCCATATGATAATTTTAAATGGATAGATCCAGAATCGATTGGAAATATTATGGATTTACCAAAACATGGTGAAACTGGTTACATTTTTTATGTTGATTTTGAATATCCTGAACATCTTCACGATCATCATTACGATTTACCACTTCTTCCAAAGACTGAAATTTCCCCTACTGGAAGATGGCCGAAATTAATGATGACTTTAACCGACAAGTCTCGATATGTTGGACACTACTGGATGATACAACAAGCTTTAGACTTAGGATTGAGAATTACAAAAATTAATCGAGTACTACAATTTTCTCAATCTTGTTGGTTAAAACCTTACATCGACAACAACACAAGAAGAAGAGCCACCGCTACATCAAGTTTTCAAAAAGATTTTTTCAAATTAATGAATAACGCAATATTTGGCAAGACTTTGGAAAACAAAAGGAAACATAAGGATATCAAATTGGTAACTGATCCAGTAAAATTACAGAAATTGGTGCAACAACCAAACTTTGGTTCATCTGTAATTATTAATGAAAATCTAGTTGTTATTTCCATGAACAAGAAGTCAGTTACAATGGATCGTCCTTTGTATCTTGGAATGTCAATCTTGGATATTTCAAAAACACATATGTACGAGTTTCATTATAAGAAGATGGTTAACTACTATGGAAGAGAGAACATTGGTATTGCATATATGGATACGGATGCACTAATTTACTGGATTAAAACAAATGACATGTATGAAGATCTACGCACCTTTATATATAAAGATGATTTCGACTTTTCCGATTATCCTAAGGATCATCCAAATTACGACTATGACAGAAACAAGAAAGTATTGGGAAAATTTAAAGATGAAACGAATGGTGTGCCAATGATGGAAATTGTAGCATTAATGTCCAAACTGTATTCATTTCAACTGTACATAAACGAGAGGAACGAACATCAAGTCACGAAGAAGGCCAAAGGAATAAAAACTTCTTTCCTGAAAAAGAACGTACAGTTTGAACATTATAAAAGATGTTTGTTTGAAAATGTTGAAACAACTGCAACGTTCAACACTATTAGAAGTTATAATCATCAACTTTTTAGTGTCAAACAAACAAAGTGAGCATTAAGCTACAAAGATGACAAGCGCCATATTTTAGAAGATAAAATTAATACTTTACCATTTGGCCACTACTCCCTAAACCCTATCGACCAATAAACCTATTCTTCGTCCTCTACCTTCTTCCTTTTTCCTTTCCGTAAAGAAGAGGGGACATGGCAAGCCCAATGCCATGTTCCCTCTTTTTTACACTAATATGAAATGGCCTTGACCTATATTCAAACTATATAAATGAGAATAAACTATTCTATGGATCAGTATTTTTACATGCAGTGTACAATCAACATCTGAAGATGGAAAGTGTGAAGGACAAGATTGTAAATGAACTACATAAACCAGCAAGAAGAAGATTTCCAAGAAGAAGTACAATCATTAAAGGAATGAATGATCTTTATCAAGCTGATCTCATTGAAATGATACCGCACAGTAAATTAAACAAAGGATTTAAATATATTTTAACAATTATAGACTGTTTTACTAAAATAGCTGACGCTTTACCATTGAAGGACAAGACTGGTAAAAGTGTTACAAAAGCTATGGAAACCACAATACAAAGAAATAAATTTAAAATTAAACATCTACAGACCGATGATGGAAAAGAATATTTTAATAAAGACTTTGGAGCTTTGATGAAGAAATATCAAATAAATCATTATTCTACAAATTCTGAAGTTAAAGCTTCAATAATTGAAAGATTCAATAGAACATTAAAAGGTGCGATGTATAAACAATTTTCAAAACGAGGATCATACGTGTGGTATGACATATTACCACAACTTATAAAAGAGTATAACAACAAATATCATCGTACCATTGGAATAAAACCTATCCAGGTAAATAGTGCTAATGCCAAAATTGTATTACAACGCATTAAAAATAATACAACACCGAAATTGGAAAAATTGCAACCAAAGAAGTTCAAGGTCAACGATAAAGTTCGTATAAGCAAATACAAAGGTGTATTTAGTAAAAGATATCTACCAAATTGGACTAATGAAGTATTTAAAATTTATAAAGTGCAACCAACTATACCTGAAACCTATTTATTAAAGGATAACAAGGGTGAATTACTTCAAGGTGGATTTTACGGACACGAATTGTTGAAATCAACAGTCGGTGATGTATATCTTGTCGAGAAGATTTTACAAAGGAAAAAGGATATGGTTAAAGTCCGGTGGTTAGGGTTTGATAAAAGTGAAGACTCTTGGATTCCTTTAAAAGACTTAGTATAGTTGTTTAATAGCTCATTGTGTGTTTAACCTTTATACAAGATGGAGATTGTACAACAAAAAGACCGATTTAATATCAATAACATTGATGAATTGACAGTTGACAATGATAAGTTAAATCATGGAAAACATGGTGAATTACTACCAAATACGATAAGATGTCTAATAACTGGTCCTTCAAATTGTGGAAAAACTAATGTTGTTTTTAACCTTATAACTAATCCTAAAGGATTGCGTTTTAATAATATATACATTTTTTCAAAATCATTGCAACAACCAAAATATCAATTATTGGATAAAGTACTTGCAAGTGTACCTGAAGTGAATTTTTACAAGTTTAATGCCAGTGAAACAATTATGCAACCAAATGAAGCAAAACCATTTTCTATTTTTATATTTGACGATGTTTCTTGTGAAAATCATGACACAATAAGGAATTATTTTGCTATGGGAAGACATCATAATATTGATAGCATTTATATTGGTCAAACATACAGTAAAATTCCAAAACAACTTATAAGAGACAATGCAAATATGTTGATCATCTTCAAGCAAGATGAAACAAATTTAAAGCATATATATAATGATCATGTAAATGCGGATATGCCATTTGAAAAATTTAAAGAGATGTGTGGCAAAGCATGGAATGAGAAATATAGCTTTCTCGTTATTATGAAGGAAGAAGATATTAAAAATGGTAGATATCGTATAGGGTTGGATAAATTTGTATTTATGCGTTGAACTACCGATGCTACATCTAGTTACACGTTGAACTTCACAGTGTAAACATGGTGAATCAAGAAAAACTATTGAAAGAAATAAAATCACTCAGTGATTCTATTAGGATGAAGAATCGTGCATTGAGGATGGGTTTAAGTGAAAGAGAAGAATTTCTAGAGACTACATTTAAACCTATTACGGAACCTTTAAAACAGATATCAGAAACTATTGGTAAACCTCGTTATGAAGGAGATGTTTTACTACCAGTTTCTAAACAAGAAGTACAAGCATTAAAAAAAGAAGAAGATGATGATTCATATACAAGTGCTAGTGAGCAAGAAGAAACAAAAGAAGAAGAAGAACCAATTGTTGAAAAGGAAGAAGAACAGCCAATACCTGAAGCTGAACAATCTATTCCAAATTTAACTCAATTGAGTAGCGATATATTACAACATGGACCTCTTGGAAGAAAATATATAATGAAAATGCTACATGACATGAAATCAAACCCGAATTTGAGTAGATCACACGTATACGGAGCAAGAATTGATGGGAATGAATTGAAGATTGGCGATTCAAAGCTTGAAATAACACAAGACGATTACATCATTATTGGTGAGTATAGATATAAAGGAACAAAAGGATTATATGAATTAATTTTTAAAAACATACCACTAAGATATTCATCCAAAGATTTAAGTGTTTTTAAGGAGATTCTACAAAATACTAACGCTCATAAAAGAAACTACTTAAAGGATGGAATGATTAATCGTTCACGTGCAACAAAATATAACATCGTTATAAAAAAGTTGTTTCCTCCACGAAAATTGCCAACATTACGTACTGCACCAGCGGTGAGACAACCACTGAAAAGAAAATCTTTATCACTTATGGATTTATCACTTCTTGAACAACATGGTAAAAAGAGTAAAGGAGATACTTCAACATCTGGTAAAGGATTGATGAAAAATCTATACAATACAAATGTAATTTACTACAATGACATCAATAAATTGGTTGATAGAATGAGACTATTGCATGAAGCCATGAAAGCTGGTCATACAGGTTTAAATAATGAATGGGTAGCTCTGATTGACGAACTCAGGAATCGCGGCATAATTGTATAATTGTCCGCGGATATATAAGAGTTGCAGGTGTATAATGTGTCAGTTCTAACATGAGCGTCGACAAGTTCGGACGCTACTCCGCGTTAGGAGTGCAAGTTGGAGAAAACAGAAAAAGAAGTGGATTACCGCAAACACCCGAAGGTGACTATAACATAAATAATAAACGTTTAAAGTTTGTTAAAGATCCAGAAGAAGATGGAGATGCAACAAATTTAAAGACAGTAAAGGAGGAAACATCGACAAGTTTAAAACTCGACAACAACCAACTGTATGATGCAAAATCTCACAGGGTTATTAACGTTGCAAAACCAGTCAACAATGGAGATGTTGTTAATAAAGGCTATTTTCTATCTGCGATGGAATACGCTTTACTGTTGGAAAAGACTAAAAGTGGAAAAAAGTACAATGCTTTAAATTATAAAATAACTAATGTGGCAGATCCAACCGAGGATACAGATACAATTAATAAGCGTTATTTGCACTCTGTAATACCAGAAAAGAAAAAAGATGGATTTTCCTTCTATAAATATACTATAAACGATATTGGATATCCTAAAGAAGAAAGTGATGGTGTTAATATAAAATACATTAAAGATAATTGTATTTTATATAATAGTGCTGTTATTGATTGTCATGGAAAAGTGTTGTCCAATCTGGAAGATGGTTCAACTCCATCTGATGCTGCTACCGTGAGACAAATGAATGAAAGCTTGAAAAAAGGAACATCCGCTTTTGTTAAACAGAATCAGGTGGTGTCAAAGAAAGGTGATGAGTTTATGCAAGGAAGTGAAAAGTTTACCTTACTACAACTAAAAAATGACAAGTGGGATGGAAAAAATAAAAGATTGTCAAATATAAGTTTAGGCACGGAAGAACATGATGCTGTTATTTTAACACAAGTACCACAACTATCAGCTACTGGTGTTAATTTTATATGTAAAGGTAGACGATTAACCCAAGTTAAATCTGGTAAAGATGATCAGGATTGTGTTGTTGTAAAACAAACTATAGTTTTAGATAAAATAAATAACGTATATGATGGAAAAATTGAAGAATATCTAACATATCAGCAGGAATAGCTCCGAATGATGTTGCTACTATTAATCAAGTTATAGCAACCTCTAATAACGATCCATCTGCGTATACATGTAATGGTAAACGTATCACATATCTTGATAATCCTACACGTAACAAAGATGCTACTAATGTAGAGTATGTAATGAATCTTGTAGGTAATGTAGTTATTGATATGCATAATCATTTGATTAATGCATCGATGAAACACAATAAAATCGAAGATTCTCAGAGAAACCAATGGATTAAAGATGAAATCATTGATAGATACTAGTAAAACTTATGAATATTTAAGTATGGAATATACAAAATAGGATTCATTATCATAAAGTATTTCATAGAGTGAAGACGTTGGTTACATAAAACAGCATAATGAAGACCGTATCGCTCAGTCGTCGTCAAGACAGCGGCAAGAGAGGACGTGGTTTAACATCAGCTGCATTATCCCTGCTCAGACGGATTCCAATTGGTGCTGTTGTGAATCGAGCGATAGACGCTTTACCATACGAATTACATCTGCCCGGAGGTTATCAATATTGTGGACCTGGAACTAAGTTGGCAAAACGTTTAGCAAGAGGAGATCCTGGAATTAATAAATTAGATCAAGCTTGCAAAGAACACGATATAGCATATTCAAAGTATAAAGATTCAACAAATAGATCAATAGCAGATAAAATTCTAGCGGAAAAAGCTTGGCAAAGAGTAAAATCAAGTGACGCAAGTATTGCAGAAAAAGCATCGGCTTGGGCAGTAACTACAGCCATGAAGACGAAAGCAAAGTTAGGTGGTGGAAAACGTCGCAGAGGAAGACCTGCAAAGAGAGGCACACCCAAAAGAGGTGGAAACATTAAAAAAGGACGTCGTAGAACTCATAAAGCAAGTATAAAGAAGACTTCTGTTTGGCAAATGGTAAAAAACGGAGCAGGTTTATACCTAAGACCATACCGTGTGTACTAAATAAGAAGAATCAATTAATAATTCCAAATAAAGCCTTAACAAATCATCAGTTAAATGATTATGTAAAATGTTTGAAAATACCATTCTTTCGAGGAGTTTTTATGAAAGATGCATTACCAACTAAAATATGGAAAAATGAAACTGGAATAGTAAATTTGGATTCCACCTATGGTCCAGGTACTCATTGGGTATGCTATAAAAAGCTCGGACAAACCGTTTACTACTTTGACAGTTTTGGCAATCTGCCACCGCCAAAAGAACTTCAACATTATTTTCGAAACTCAAAAAACATTTTTTACAATTACAAAAGAGAACAACCTAACAATACTGAAATATGTGGGCATTTATGTTTGGAGTTTCTAGCGAAAAGTGTCAGTCAGCTTTAAGATGTCATCGTATACAGTGTCATTGAGTGGAAATTCATCCACATTAAAAAGTACGCTGTTCCCAGCATTGCGTCTATCCAAGGAACGATTATGGGAAGCGGCATTACTTGATTTGACTACCTACAATTCAATTACCAATGTTACGGAAGGGAAGAACAATTTACTACATTATTATGAAACTAAGGATGCTGCAGGAAAATACTCAGAATTGAAAAGAATTACATTTCCTACTGGAGCTTATGAAATTGATGATATAAACCAATTATTACAGAAACAACTCGGAGAAGACAATATCACCGTTAAAGGAAACAATAATACTTTAAAAGCAGAAATAACTTCAAAATATTATATTGATGTCAGCTTGGAACAGTCGATTGGCAGTTTACTTGGATTTACAGATACAAAAAAGAAAATCTTAACTCCTGGAACTACTCATTCAGGTGATTCAACTGTAACAATATTGAAAGTAAATAGTATCGATGTCACGTGCAACATTATACACGGATCGTATAGAGATGGAGTTAATCAACATATTTTACATACATTTTATCCAACAGTGGCTCCCGGTTTTAAAATTGTTGAGAAGCCACAAAACTTGATATACCTACCGTTAAACACCAGTTTCATTTCAGACATCGTACTGAACATATTGGATCAAGACGGTCATAGTGTTGACTTTAGAGGAGAAACAATTACTATACGGATACACATCAGAGCAGCAACATAAAAGTCAACATGGGATTATCATTTAAACCGCAACGGAAGAGTCGGGAGCTCAGTAGCTCCTCAACATTGGAAGAGTTAACATCGGACAACATTCGTTTTCTACAGAAGATTGGATTGAAACTTAACAGCGATGGATATCCTGGATATATCTCAAGGACCAACGTTCGACGAAACACTATGGGAGAAGGAATATCACACGCACAACCCTTACACTTCATCAAAATTAAACAATAACGATGAAATAAGGATCCCCATTCAACAACAAGATATTTACACTTTACCGTGTGAAAGTTACTTGTACATCGAAGGACGGGTATTAAAATTGGATGGAAAAACTGCTTGAACAGTTCCTTTTATAAATAACCCAATGGCATATCTTTTTGATGAAATAAGATATGAAATATCAGGGGTGACGGTTGATTCAACAAAAAAGGTTGGTTTAACAACGACATTGAAAGGATTAACATCATTAACACCGCACGAGAAGAATTCAATAGTCACCGCCGGATGGGTTGCCCCCGATAAAGACACTATAACACCAGCTTCCAACGGTCACTTTGATTTTCATGTACCTTTACGATTGCTTTTGGGATTCGCTGAAGATTACAAACGGGTAATAATAAATGTCAAACAAGAATTAGTATTACTCAGATCTTCAACTAATAAGGACTTGATACTTGTAGACCCTGCAACTACGGAAGATAAACTGGAATGGCAACTACAGTTGGATAAAGTTGTTTGGAGAGTACCTCATGTAAGATTGGCTGATGAACATAGAATCCTATTATTGAGAAAGTTGAAATCTGACCGTGATATTGTGATGCCATTCCGAAGTTGGGAATTTCATGAATACCCTACACTACCTCAGACAGAACGACAAACATGGACCGTCAAGACATCAACTTACTTGGAACGAGCAAGGTACATAATACTCGGTTTTCAAACTAAGCGAAAAGATGTTATCACTGCAAATGCTGGTCAATTTGATCACTGTAAAATAAAGAATTGTAAAGTTTTCTTAAACTCTCAATTCTTTCCCTATGACAATTTGAATGTCATGTTCAGCAAAAAACGTTTTTCCATTTTATACGATATGTATGCAAGATTTCAATCGTCATATTATGGAAAAACTAATACACCACTATTATCACCTGACCAGTATTATTCCAAGGCTCCAATAATTGTAATCGATTGTTCAAAACAAAATGAATCGGTAAAATCATCAAGTGTGGATATAAAAATTGAAATGGAATTTGAAGAACCAGTAGCGGATGGAACTTCGGCATACTGTCTAATTCTACATGATAAAATAGTTACTTACACACCGCTGACCGGAATTGTCAAGAATGTACTTTAAGAAGAATTGTACAACGACTGCAAATTTTTGAGGTTAGAATTATCTGCTTCAATTTTTGAGGTTAGAATTTCATTTGTGAAAGACAAGTTGAAAACAAACAATTATGTAATTGTATAAATTTCAAGGATTTTACGAAAAATATAAAAGCGAGAAAATAATTAGTGGAAACTTCATTCTATCTTCAACCGTCGTATGGGAAACATCATTCGCAAGATGAATTCTACTAACGGAGAAGAAAATACACCTCTAATGGATGATAATAGTTCAGATATAGAAAAACAAGTTGAACGAGAAATGGACGAGTTCCTAAAGTTTAACAAACATAAGAAGAGAGAAGAAGAAGAAGCTGAAAAAGAAGTAAAAAGGAAGAAGGTTGAAGTTAACATTACAACCAATATTTTAACACAAGTATTTCTTCGGATTATCTACCCAATTTCTTCATGTATGACAAAAAGTATATCAGTTGGAATTTTAAAATCAATGGATTATTCACCAATTGTTATTTTAAATCATGGAAACAAAATGGTTACTTTCAGTGAAACTACTTGGGAATCTCTCATGAAACATTTACATCTTTTGGAGTGCTATTTAAGTAACAACACATTTGGAAGAAGAACAAGATTAAGTTTATTGGAATCAAATATTGAAGTTGATATAGTAAAACATCGTGGAGGACAAATTGTTCGCTTCAGAGATTTAACTACCCACAATGTTAAATTATATTTTACTAAAGAAGAATTTTACACTTTAAGTTGTACTACCGGTCCCGTCACCAGATATTTGAAACAACTAATATTTTCAAGTGCAATAATTAAAGACTATCTAATCGATACATTGGACAAACAACCTTTTGTTCCAATTTTATACGGTCCCGTGGATACTTCAATCTTTAATAGAATACCTCAAGAAGTTGAAATGTGGAGACAATTAAACAACTATCACACCAATTTTAATATCGATGAAGTGTCACAAGAAGTGAAAGAAGAAGAACAATCCTGTCTGTTATAAACGTCGGCTCATTCAATTTTTAAGTCAGTTGTTAATAAGACTTCATCATGAATAAACGGGTTTCGTTTTCTAATGCACCACACATAATGGAAATTAAAAGAGGTATAATTGAATTTCAAGCTTTCCGAGGAAATGATGGTAATTTTATTATTAAAGAATTAGTAATCTTGGACATGAACACATCAGTAGTTTATCATTATTTGTTCAAACCTCCAGTACCATTTAATAGACTAACAACTAAAGCGAAAGTTACAAACAAATGGTTGAACAAACATTTTCACAACTTAAGATGGGATGAAGGTTTCATTAATTATAACATGATGCCGCACATTATGAATCATTATTGCAAAGAGTTTAAAATTATCTACACAAGAGGATTGGAAAAAGCAAATTGGATACAATCATTTACAAGCAACGAATTGATTAATGCAATAATTGATAAAGATTTCCAATGCTACTTCAACGAACTTTGTATTTCATCAAAAAGTTTTAAACATCGAAGGTCACAGTGCGCTTTAAAGAATGCCTACCGCTTGAATAGTTTCCTTCAAAAAAGTGGTGGGGGTAGTGTCGATTATAAAAGTGAGAGCGCTACCATGACGCAGCATGAGTATTACTCGAACCTCCGAAGAGACAACATCTTCAACGGACATTCTTATTTACAAGAAAATTAACAATAACATCAAGATGGCATCGCAGAACTTACTTCAAAATTTGGTCGATCAGTTCAACGCTCATTCTAAATCATCAATTCTACCTACGAAGAAATGTTCTGAACTAAAAGAAGAAAAACATTACATCATTCATACAATCAAGAAAATAGAAACTTCAGTAGGTGATGCTATTAATTGCACATTGAGCGAGGCACCGTATACAGTTGGTGACGAACCGAAGTTTCAAATCTTCCTACCTACACGTTTTGTACAACTTCTTCAAAATGAAGATCTTCGTGTAGTTCAACCCGGCGCACTCTATTTGGTTTCGCACGTACCAAGTGGAAATAACTCTACTGAACTTACAATTCATGTAACACCTACTATTGATTAGTTTGTACATAACATTGTAAATATTTGTTTGTAATTGTTTCTCAATAAATATGATATAAAACAAAAAAAATAAAAAGCAACATATTGTAATGTCTTTGTACATTACAATATGTTGCTTTTTTAAAAATTCCACGGAATGACCTTGACCCAATTTTGTGTGATGATAAAAGCAGAAATCTACTTGTGAAGTTCATCAGTCTACAACTACCTTTCGTACCGTACACATCTCGCTCACTCTATTGCTTAATATAAAAAACTAAATATGTCTCTCAAAGTCAAGTGTGCATCTTACGATACCAACACCATTACAACTTTTGAACAACTCGAAGATTTAACCAACGAAATGCGAGTTTTACTTACCGGTGGTTATCACTTAACTGTTGATGTTAGTGCTACTAATACAAGGATGTTCACTAAAAAAAAATATTGCGATGATGAAATATTTATTTCTACACAACCTACAACTTCTTCATCGCCTACTGGTCAACATAACATCAAGTTCCAAAAATATTACCAATGTTGAATAACTTTTGACAAACAAAACTACAACTAAAGAATCACGTGTTGAATGTGAGTTAATAAAAAGGATGTGATACTTGAATAAATAATCATTTGCTTCTCAGCTCTCACCACGACAAGACCTATTTAAGAAAATGTTGTACAGAATGATGATTCAACTTGATGGAAAAATCTATGGAAAAGATTACAACACTGTTGAACAAATGACTAAAGATATAAATGTATTAGCTAAAGAAGGATACCAAGCTAAATTAATTTTGAAATTTCCTGAAGTACATCCGCTATTAATAGAAGAACTAGTTGCTATGGCTAAAGCTGAGAAAGATAAAAAGTCTGAAGAAAACAAAGAGAAACAAACTTCTTAAGTATCAACATTCCTTACATTAGTAAGGTATAATTTTTTAAAACTCCGTTTGGATGACCTTGAAATTACCCCCACCACTTTTCATAGTACATAAAACTCGTTATTTAACACTATACACTCTTATTCTTTCACTGGATTCCGCAGCATCAACATGGAAGAGCAAAAATACAAGTACAAACCTCGTTACTGTTGTGAACAACAGTGTACAGATTTAGGACCAATGATGGTGGATGGGTTAGCTTGTACTAAATGTGAATTCTTCGGATCTTGTTATTGCAAATGCAAAACAAAACAACTACCACCACCGGAATTGCGAACTTTCAAATTTTACAAATCAAGATATTTTCATACATGTTGTCCTCAGAGATGTTTTAAATTTCACCCTCTAGATCTTGCTCATTGTCAACGCACCAATTCTCATCAAGATGATTTTTGTACACATATGATAAAAAGATGTAAATACAGATCAGATTGGTATTCCGATCCTGTAGAACCATCAAATGTATAATTTCAGTTTTACACTCTTTTTTAAAACTTCATTTGGATGACCTTGAGATTTCCCCCACCACTAGTTCTAATTTTTATATAATATTAAATCATTCCACTTCCAACACTCTAACTAACAACATGGAAAACAAATTTATCAAGTTTGAACATATAATAACTGACAGGGAGGAGATGGAAGAATTGTTTCAAAACTTACTTTCTATCATTGACGAATATCCTATAAGATGGTTCAGAATTGTAGTTCAATATTTAAATCCTGATGAATTGTTTTCTTCATCAAGTGAAGAAGATGAAACAACTACTTCGGTTCAAATAATTGAATTAAAAGACGAAGAAGAAGAACTAAACATTTTATTCAATCATAAGCTCAAGGTTCCCCATATAAAAGCCCCCTCCCTAGACAGCCCCCTTCCCTAGACGCCTGCTCAAGGTCACCATTATATAAGCCCCCTCCCTATGTGCCGATCCTCATTCCATCACCGATTCTCCAACAATGAACAACTCTCCATTGGCCCGAATGAATTCTAGTTTTGAAATAAACTCTAAAGAAGAGTTACAAGACATTTTTAATATTTTACAAGAACTTGTAGATAATTGTACAACCATCAAAATGAATTTGGAAATAACATACGATTGTTCTATTTGTGATAAGGTTGAAAGTTTAGATGAAGACAATTTACTAAATCTAACTCCTGCACCATCTGACACTACTGATGGTAATAATGAAGAGCAACGTCTTTCCCCCACCACTTCTTTGTAATTCATCCTTCCCCCCACCACTTCTTTATTTAACTAACATTTCTCCCTTTTACTTCTCATTCCATCTTCGACTTCTGAACTATCAACATCACTTGTTTTAAAATTTCAAACACTAACACAATCATGATGGATATGATGGATGAAGTTCCCTTCGTAACTAGAATGGAAGAGGATAAATTGAAATTGGAAATTAAACGATTAGAAATGGAACAGGAAAACCAATTTGAAATGTTACATTTGTTCAAGCTTTTCAAATACATCATCTGGGGACTCTGCATTTACCTTCTCATCGTCGTCGGTGTTTGCATTTACAACTCTGTAATTCATCACAAAAGTTCAACTTGTTTAAACTCTGCTGTTGCACATTAATTGTATGTTCACTAATAAAATTCAAAAGTTACTTCAACCTATCCTACTATCACCAACTAGTTCAACTTAGAACTATTTCTGGTGGTAGTTGGGTAGGCTTTTTTAAAACTTACTCTGGATGACCTTGACATACTTTCCAGATCCCATTTATAAATTTGAATTTCAGTTTTAAACTAACTTTTAATTTTGTTCAACTATTAAGAGTTTTGTTAACACCGTCAAATTTCAGTTTTCAACTAACTTTTAATTTATGTACACTTTTAGTTCAACCCTAGTTACTTTATTCGCAAATTCAGTTCAACCGACCACCAACGCTATCGCCATCTCCACCCCAATATTTCAACATTTCTGCCCCCAACACTTGCCCGAACATCTGCCCATAGGGGCAGCTGCCCGGACATCTGTTCGGTTTTAAAAATATAAAAGAAAGGTAAAGGAGTGGGGGTGGCGCATGCTCACCAATGCAAAACTAAGGTTTGAGGTTAGAATTATCCATGGCGGCCGCCATGTCTGGTTCAGTTTTACCACATAGAGTCGGCGACCGGTTATTGGTCTAAAGGAGTAGGGGAAGGGGTGGTAGGGGAAGGTTGCCATTTTATAAGCCCTCTCCCTAGGCGGCGCTTCTCATTCGATCGCCAACTTTCAAACGATAAACACCTCTCCCATGGCACGAATCAATTATCCCACTATCACCAACTACTTCAACTTAAAACTATTTCTGGTGATAGTTCGATAGAATTTTTAAAAACTTACTCTGGATGACCTTGACATATTTTCCACATCCCAGTTATAAGTTTGAATTTCAATTTTCAACTAACTCTTAATTTTTCTTCAACTGTTAGAGTTTCGTCAACACCGACGAATTTCAATTTTGAACTAACTTTTAATTTTATGCGCAAATTCACTTCACCCTAACGCCAACACTATCGCCATCTCCACCCCAACCTATATGGCATAACATATAACTACAGCATCTCATATATACCCTCTAACCCCCACCGGAAGCTATGTGACATAGCAGCTGGCGCCAGCTGCCACGTCACGTGGCTCGGGGGGCACGTGGCCGATTTTAAAAGTGGCCAAATCCCACTACTTATATTTTTTTACATTATTAATTTTCTTACATTTTGATAGCACAAAAAATATGACTAAAATACATTTTCTCAATTTTCATTGTTTATTTCTCAAAATTTAGGTATTCGTTTACTGAGTAAAAGCATTCCCTTTGAAGAAAACTTCCAATTTCTTTTTTTATCTTTCTTTTATCATTTATATGTTTAATTTTGTTGGGCAAAGAATTTAAAAGTTTTATACTCATGTAAAATGGAGAATTTTGAAAGAGATTTGAATGATGAGCTGGATAATTAAAGTTTATATATTTATGTCTGGTTTAAATTTATGATCATTATTTAAATCTTTAATATTAATATTACTATTGAAGATATTCATAATACTTTTGAAAATGAATAAAGAGGGTAATGGCAGTATATTTAACTTTTGAAATAACGGTTTACAATGGGTTCTAGGGTGTTTTTTACACATTACTCTCACCATTTTCTTTTGCAATTTAAATATTTGTTTACTTTCAACTGAATTCCCCCACAATACTGTACTGCCTTAAGTCTTTTTTATATCTCGGTAACCAATGGAGATAGAATAAAGCTCCAAAACACTAAATTGTGTGTTTTGAGCTAATTTCAATGGTGAAAATCAAAATCAAAATTTAAAAAAATTACATATGCAAAGCAAAAAACCCATTTTTGGGGTACAAAAGACTCCAAAACAACCCCATTCCTCTAGGTCGATATATCTGGATTGCGAACTCATTCAAATAAAGGTACGTCTCTATCTAAGAGTTTATATATATATATATATAAGTAGATAGTAATATGGGGCTCCTAGGACACTTTGGATACTCAAAGAAAATCAAACAAATTTCACAGTTTTTTAATACATTTGTGCAATATTTTTGCCATTTTTGGCCAATTTTTAGCTTTTGTTAAATTGTTATAAAAAATATGCAATTTTAATGAAATTTTTAACAAATATTCCTAAATTTTTATAAAATTTCCTACTAAATAAAATTTTCTTAAAAACAAGTAAAATTATCACATTTTATAAGTATTTTTTTAATAAAATCAATAGTTGACTTTTCATAAGTCAATTTAAGTTTTCTAGAGTATTTTTTCAATAAAATTTGACTAAAATAGTAATAATTTTGATTATATTCTAACTAATTTTAGTTATATTATTTTTGATTATATTAGACTCAAGTATATATTATAATTATAAATAAAAACCATAAGTACCCTGAATTTAACATCTTTATTATCAATTTCTTGAATACTTTATACTCAAGTAATTTTTAAGTTTTTATGAATATGAATTGAAAAAAAACCAATTTGTAAATTTTATTTTATATAAATGGAAAAGATATGTTTGAGGTGTAAATTATATAAAGATATATCTAAATTTTATAAAGACAAAAATACTAAAGATGGGTTATATTATTATTGTAAAGAATGTAAGGATGTGTATTTTAAAAAATTATATGATAGTATTAAAGTTATTGAATTAAATGAAAAAAAATGTCATAAATGTAAAGAAATTAAGGATATATCAAATTATTATAACAAGTATTGTAGTAAAGATAGAAAACAGGCATTTTGTAAACAATGTATTAGAGAAATGTTTTTAAAACCACAGTTTTGTGCATGTGGAAGAAATATTAAATGGACTAATAATTATTTAAGACATTTAGAAACTAAAATTCATGACAAAAATATAACAAAACTAGAAAATTTAAAAATATGATAAAAACAATAATTTTACTTGTTTTTTAAAAGTAAAAATTTTATTGAAAAAATACTATAGAAAACTTAAATTGACTTATAAAAAGTTAACTATTGATTTTTATTGAAAAAATACTCTAGAAAATTTAAATTAACTTGTGAAAAGTTGACTATTGATTTTATTGAAAACATACTCTAGAAAATTTAAATTAACTTGTGAAAAGTTGACTATTGATTTTTATAAAAAAATTTCCCTTAATAAATGGCGAATGAAAAAAATAAAAATAATTGTCATGACTGTAATAAATAAAGAAATAAAAATTAGAGAATATAATGACTTATTATTATGGGCTAAAAGTAATAATATTTATGATTATAATAACAAAAATATTGATCAATTAATTGAAATTAAAAATATATATGATCCTACAAATTATTCATTATTTAATATAGAAAAATTAAATGAAATTGCAAAAAAATTATCTCTTAGAAATTATGAAAATTTATCTAGAGATGAACTAATTAAAAGATTAAACAAAATTAAAGAAAATCCAAATAATTTAGAATATAGATCATTAAAATATATTCAAAATTTAGCAATTAAAAATAGTATTAAAATTGTTAATAAAACTAGAAAAGAATTGATTGGATTATTAAATGATTATTTTAAAAATAAACCAATTCCAAAAGAAAATATAATAAATATTCAAGAAGCTTTGTCATTAAAAGGATATTTTCAAGATTATATTTTAACAAATTCAAATGATGATTTAGATATTAATGATTATTTAGAAACTCAAAGAAATGAAATAAAAAAATTGATAGAAAAACAAAAATTCAAAAATATTAAAGGACAGGTGGCTTTAGAATGTGAATATGAAAGAAAATTAATAAATGGTGAAATTCAAAATAGTAATATGTATTTTTGTATAAAAAGTTCAGATATTTTAAATATAGATGATTTTATTGATGATCAATTCAAGAAATTGATAGTTAGAGAACAACAAAATCAACCATCAAAAGGCTCTGGTTGGTCATTAAAAAGATGTGTTGAATTAAATCTAAAATTATCTAAAAATAATTCATTAAATGCTGGATCATATATAGAATTACCAAATGAAATTAAGAATAAAAAATGTTGTGTAAATTTTAAAAATAAAGATGAATATTGTTTTATTTATGCAATTAGATGTGCTATTGATAAACCAAACGAACATGCTGAAAGAGTTAAACAATATCAAAAATATATAAATGATGATATTTTTAAGGGTTTTGATTATCCAAGAACATTAAAAGATATTAAATTATTTGAAAAAAAGATCATTTGATTCTAAATATAATTATCCATCAATGTCAATAAATATTTATAGAATTGATGAAGATGAAAAAATAGTGCCATTACAAATATCTGAACATTATAATACAAAACTAGAAATTGATTTATTATATTATAAAATTGGTAATAATTGTCATTATATATTAATAACAGATTTAAATAAATTGGTATATTCTCAATTATCAAAACATAAAACAAAAAAATATATTTGTAGAAGATGTTTGACTCATTTCTATAAAAATAAAGACTTGAATAATCATTTAGAAATATGTAAATCATTAGAACCTTGTAGACCTATAATGCCATTTCCTGGTCAAACAGTAAGTTTTAAAAACTATTATAAAAAGTTTGAACATCCATATGTAATTTATATGGATTTTGAAAGTATATTAGAAAAGATTGATAATTGTAAAAATAATCCAAATAGCTCATATACAAATAAAATTCAAAGACATAAACCATATGGATTTACAATCTATTTAGTATCTAGAGTAACTAATAAAATGTATAAACCTATTTGTTATAGAGCAAAAACTGAAGAGGAATTAATAAATGTACCAAATAAATTATTTGAATATTTAGATAAAATCTCAAAATATATAGCTAAAAAATATAATTCAAAAAATAAAAAGCCTATGAATTTAACTAATGAAGAAGAAATTAACTATCAAAAAACTAATATTTGTCATATTTGTGAAGATAGTGGTTTTAATAATGATGAAAGAAAAAAGGTAAGAGATCATTGCCATTTAACAGGAAAATTTAGGGGAGCTGCACATTTAAATTGTAATTTAAATCTAAAATTCCCTCAAAATATTCCTATATTCTGTCATAATAGTTCAAATTATGATACACATTTGTTTATAAAAGAATTAGCTAAAAAATATGGTAAAATTGATTTGTTAGCCAATACAGATGAAAAATATATAAACTATTCAGTAAATTCTGGTTATGGTTATGAATTTGAAGGTGATAAACCTAGAAAATTTATAAAATTCTCATTTGTAGATACATTTAGATTTATGGCTACATCAATTGAAAAATTAGCTAAAAATCTTAAAGAATTTAAGCATATAAATAAATTTATAAAAGAAAATGATATAATTGAATATGATAATGAAACATTAAAAATATTAACTTCTAAAGGTGTATTTCCATATGAATTTATTGATAATGTTGAAAAATTAAACTATGATAAAATATTAGAAAAAGATCAATTTTATAGTTGTTTAACTAATTAAAATATAAGTGATGATGATTATAAACATTATATGAAAGTTTGGAATAAATTAAAAATAAAAAAATTAGGTAATTATTCAGATTTGTATAATATTCAGGATGTATTATTATTAGCTGATATATTTGAAAATTTTAGATCTGTTTGTTTGAAAAATTATCAATTAGATCCAGCACATTATCTAACATCACCATCATTAGCTTGGGATTCTATGTTAAAATTAACAAAAATTGAACTAGAATTAATAAGTGATTATAATATGTATTTAATGATTGAAAAAGGCATTAGAGGTGGTATTTCACAATGTATAACTAGATATTGTAAAGCAAACAATAAATATACAAAAAAATATGATAAAACCAAACCTGAAAATTATATGTTATATGTAGATGCAAATAATCTATATGGATGGGCTTTAAGTCAAAAATTACCTTATAAAGATATAACATGGATGAATCCTAATACATATACATTAAATGAATGGGAAGAAACAATATTAGAATTAGATGAAAATGCTGAATATGGATATATATTAGATGTTGATTTAGAATATCCTATTGAATTACATGATGACCATAAAGATTTACCATTAGCACCTGAACATTATAATAATAAGCTTTGCACAACATTATTTGATAAAAAAGATTATGTTATTCATTCAAGAAATTTAAAATATTATCTACAAAAAGGATTAAAATTAAAGAAAGTTAATAGAGTTATAGCATTTGATCAAGATGATTATATGAAAAAATATATTGAATTAAATACCAAATTAAGATCCAAATCAACATCAGATTTTGAAAAAGACTTTTTTAAATTGATGAATAATAGTGTTTTTGGAAAAACTATGGAAAATGTTAGAAATAGATGTGATATTAAATTAGGTGACGAAAAGTTTTCATTAAAACAAGCAAAAAAACCTAATTTTAAAACATTTAGTATATTTGATAAAGACTGTATTGCTTCACATATGATAAAAGAAAAGGTTAAGTTTGATAAACCAATCTATATAGGATTTTCAGTACTTGATTTATCAAAATTACATTTGTATCAATTTTATTATGAAAAATTAAAGAAGTTTGATCCAAATATAAGGTTATTATATATGGACACAGACAGTTATTTTATAGAATTTAAAAAGGATCCATATAAAATTATTAAAGAAAATATTAATGAGTTTGATACAAGTGATTATAAGAAAGAACATGAGTGCTATAGTGAAAAAAATAAAAAAATAATTGGTAAATTTAAAGATGAGTTGAATGGTGAAATATTAGAAGAATATTGTGGTTTAAGATCAAAATTATATAGTTATGAATTTAATAATAAAAATCCTGTAAAATGTAAAGGAATTAAGAAAAGTGTTGTTGATAAAACATTACATATGGATGATTTTAAGAAATGTTTGTTTGATGATCAAGAACAATATAGAGAGATGACTTGTATTAGAAGTTTTAAACATGAACTATATACAATTGCAATAAATAAATTAACTTTAAGTAATAAAGATGACAAAAGATTTATTTGTGAAAATAAAATTGATACATTACCTTGGGGTTATAAAGATGTAAAACAATGATTATAATTAATATGTAATGATTAAAAAATCAAATAAATATTTAAGTATAAAGGATATTATATTTACCATGACAGATTTAATATATAACTATTTTTATACCATATATTAAAGAAAATGATCTGAATGTAATTAATATAAGATTTTAACATTTTATTTAAACAATATTTAATCCTTCTAAAATTTAGTAACAGATGTTTATGAAACACTGAAATATTTATAAATAATAAAAAAATATTAATATATTATTAGTTATTAGTAATAACATTAAAGAATATAAACCTGCTCCATTAATAATATAGTATAATTTTGAAGATATTTTTGGAAGCTATTGAATATATAGCTAGAATTTAATGTTTTAAAAGCAATTTTATTATTAATATTTATTCTAAAGTTTATTAATTACTCTATTTAATTAACCCAAAAATCAAATGTTATAAAAATTTCTGATGTAAAATATTTGTTAGTAGCATTAGAACATAACAAATAATAAATTTAAATAATAAAGATGTTTTAATAATTTTTAACAAACAATCCTTGGTTTAAAGGAAAAGATATTTGTAATATTTTAGAATATGAAGATATTAAAAAAGGTATTAAAAACATATAGATGATGATGATAAATTAAGTTATAGTAAAATTATAGGTGTCACAAATTATGACACCCTGGAAATTGATGTACAAACATGTTTTCAGATGCCCTAAAACAGGGCGTCAATAAAATAGATAATAAAACAATATTTATTAATGAATCTGGTTTATATTTTTAATTTTAAAATCAAAAAAGGTATTAAAAACATGTAGATGATGATAATAAATTAAAATTTATAGATATTTTTAGAGGGGACAATTTGTCCCCCCTATCATATAATGAAAAACATACAAAACATATTAAAATTAGGTAGGACCCAAAATGGGTCCCATATAAATTATAATATTTATTTTTAAAAATTTTAAAGGAGGTAACCTTATTATACAGTAAAAACTTAAGGGAACAAAACGTTACCCTTTAAACATTCAAAAAGTATTCATAAAAATAATAAATTATATACAAATTTGAGACCCGTCTTAAAGACGGGTCTGACTTATAATAAAAATCATACTATTTTCATAAATGAAGCAGTTTTATATTCACTATGGAATTTCATAGCTCCTGAAAAATTAATTACTCCATGCAAAGGTAGAAACAAAAAGTCCCTATCTTAACTAAAAATAAATTTATATTTAGTAAAAAATGTTTTAATAATTTTCGATAAAGAAAATAATCCTTGCTTTAAAGCAAAAGATATCTTTGATATTTTAAGATATGGAAATTCTATATGATGATAAAATAGATTTTAATATTAAAATTTTAAAGACATTGTTAAAGGTGAAAATTTTGATATCATTCTATTTTTTGTTAAATCTGCTTTAACATAATTGTTGTCAAATTCACGTTCATTGTTGTCAAATTCACGTTCATTGTTGTCAAATTCACGTTCATTGTTGTCAAATTCACGTTCATTGTTGTCAAATTTATGTTTATTGTTGTTAAATTCATGTTTATTTTTGTCAAATTTATGATTATTGTTGTCAAGTTTTTTATTAGTTGTATATAAATGCCTTCTGTATGCATTTATACATTGTTTACAATTTGATCTACATTTGTTTAATTGTTTTCCAAATTCATCAATATTTTTAAACATTTTACACTTATTACAAAATTTAATTTCACCTCCCATTTATTAAAGGTAAATTAAAGGAGTATCTGATGGGTTATATATTTAAAGGGGCTGTTAACACCACTTCCTATATTTTGATATATTTGAAGATTTTATATTTAAAAACTTTCCAAGAATTAAACAAATATAGATCAAATTGTAAACAATGTATAAATGCATACAGAAGGCATTTATATACAACTAATAAAAAACTTGACAACAATAATCATAAATTTGACAAAAATAAACATGAATTTGACAACAATAAACATAAATTTGACAACAATGAACGTGAATTTGACAACAATGAACGTGAATTTGACAACAATGAACGTGAATTTGACAACAATGAACGTGAATTTGACAACAATTATGTTAAAGCAGATTTAACAAAAAATAGAATGATATCAAAATTTTCATCTTTAACAATGTCTTTAAAATTTTAATATTAAAATCTATTTTATCATCATATAGAATTTCCATATCTTAAAATATCAAAGATATCTTTTGCTTTAAAGCAAGGATTATTTTCTTTATCGAAAATTATTAAAACATTTTTTACTAAATATAAATTTATTTTTAGTTAAGATAGGGACTTTTTGTTTCTACCTTTGCATGGAGTAATTAATTTTTCAGGAGCTATGAAATTCCATAGTGAATATAAAACTGCTTCATTTATGAAAATAGTATGATTTTTATTATAAGTCAGACCCGTCTTTAAGACGGGTCTCAAATTTGTATATAATTTATTATTTTTATGAATACTTTTTGAATGTTTAAAGGGTAACGTTTTGTTCCCTTAAGTTTTTACTGTATAATAAGGTTACCTCCTTTAAAATTTTTAAAAATAAATATTATAATTTATATGGGACCCATTTTGGGTCCTACCTAATTTTAATATGTTTTGTATGTTTTTCATTATATGATAGGGGGGACAAATTGTCCCCTCTAAAAATATCTATAAATTTTAATTTATTATCATCATCTACATGTTTTTAATACCTTTTTTGATTTTAAAATTAAAAATATAAACCAGATTCATTAATAAATATTGTTTTATTATCTATTTTATTGACGCCCTGTTTTAGGGCATCTGAAAACATGTTTGTACATCAATTTCCAGGGTGTCATAATTTGTGACACCTATAATTTTACTATAACTTAATTTATCATCATCATCTATATGTTTTTAATACCTTTTTTAATATCTTCATATTCTAAAATATTACAAATATCTTTTCCTTTAAACCAAGGATTGTTTGTTAAAAATTATTAAAACATCTTTATTATTTAAATTTATTATTTGTTATGTTCTAATGCTACTAACAAATATTTTACATCAGAAATTTTTATAACATTTGATTTTTGGGTTAATTAAATAGAGTAATTAATAAACTTTAGAATAAATATTAATAATAAAATTGCTTTTAAAACATTAAATTCTAGCTATATATTCAATAGCTTCCAAAAATATCTTCAAAATTATACTATATTATTAATGGAGCAGGTTTATATTCTTTAATGTTATTACTAATAACTAATAATATATTAATATTTTTTTATTATTTAGAAATATTTCAGTGTTTCATAAACATCTGTTACTAAATTTTAGAAGGATTAAATATTGTTTAAATAAAATGTTAAAATCTTATATTAATTACATTCAGATCATTTTCTTTAATATATGGTATAAAAATAGTTATATATTAAATCTGTCATGGTAAATATAATATCCTTTATACTTAAATATTTATTTGATTTTTTAATCATTACATATTAATTATAATCATTGTTTTACATCTTTATAACCCCAAGGTAATGTATCAATTTTATTTTCACAAATAAATCTTTTGTCATCTTTATTACTTAAAGTTAATTTATTTATTGCAATTGTATATAGTTCATGTTTAAAACTTCTAATACAAGTCATCTCTCTATATTGTTCTTGATCATCAAACAAACATTTCTTAAAATCATCCATATGTAATGTTTTATCAACAACACTTTTCTTAATTCCTTTACATTTTACAGGATTTTTATTATTAAATTCATAACTATATAATTTTGATCTTAAACCACAATATTCTTCTAATATTTCACCATTTAACTCATCTTTAAATTTACCAATTATTTTTTTATTTTTTTCACTATAGCACTCATGTTCTTTCTTATAATCACTTGTATCAAACTCATTAATATTTTCTTTAATAATTTTATATGGATCCTTTTTAAATTCTATAAAATAACTGTCTGTGTCCATATATAATAACCTTATATTTGGATCAAACTTCTTTAATTTTTCATAATAAAATTGATACATATGTAATTTTGATAAATCAAGTACTGAAAATCCTATATAGATTGGTTTATCAAACTTAACCTTTTCTTTTATCATATGTGAAGCAATACAGTCTTTATCAAATATACTAAATGTTTTAAAATTAGGTTTTTTTGCTTGTTTTAATGAAAACTTTTCGTCACCTAATTTAATATCACATCTATTTCTAACATTTTCCATAGTTTTTCCAAAAACACTATTATTCATCAATTTAAAAAAGTCTTTTTCAAAATCTGATGTTGATTTGGATCTTAATTTGGTATTTAATTCAATATATTTTTTCATATAATCATCTTGATCAAATGCTATAACTCTATTAACTTTCTTTAATTTTAATCCTTTTTGTAGATAATATTTTAAATTTCTTGAATGAATAACATAATCTTTTTTATCAAATAATGTTGTGCAAAGCTTATTATTATAATGTTCAGGTGCTAATGGTAAATCTTTATGGTCATCATGTAATTCAATAGGATATTCTAAATCAACATCTAATATATATCCATATTCAGCATTTTCATCTAATTCTAATATTGTTTCTTCCCATTCATTTAATGTATATGTATTAGGATTCATCCATGTTATATCTTTATAAGGTAATTTTTGACTTAAAGCCCATCCATATAGATTATTTGCATCTACATATAACAAATAATTTTCAGGTTTGGTTTTATCATATTTTTTTGTATATTTATTGTTTGCTTTACAATATCTAGTTATACATTGTGAAATACCACCTCTAATGCCTTTTTCAATCATTAAATACATATTATAATCACTTATTAATTCTAGTTCAATTTTTGTTAATTTTAACATAGAATCCCAAGCTAATGATGGTGATGTTAGATAATGTGCTGGATCTAATTGATAATTTTTCAAACAAACAGATCTAAAATTTTCAAATATATCAGCTAATAATAATACATCCTGAATATTATACAAATCTGAATAATTACCTAATTTTTTTATTTTTAATTTATTCCAAACTTTCATATAATGTTTATAATCATCATCACTTATATTTTAATTAGTTAAACAACTATAAAATTGATCTTTTTCTAATATTTTATCATAGTTTAATTTTTCAACATTATCAATAAATTCATATGGAAATACACCTTTAGAAGTTAATATTTTTAATGTTTCATTATCATATTCAATTATATCATTTTCTTTTATAAATTTATTTATATGCTTAAATTCTTTAAGATTTTTAGCTAATTTTTCAATTGATGTAGCCATAAATCTAAATGTATCTACAAATGAGAATTTTATAAATTTTCTAGGTTTATCACCTTCAAATTCATAACCATAACCAGAATTTACTGAATAGTTTATATATTTTTCATCTGTATTGGCTAACAAATCAATTTTACCATATTTTTTAGCTAATTCTTTTATAAACAAATGTGTATCATAATTTGAACTATTATGACAGAATATAGGAATATTTTGAGGGAATTTTAGATTTAAATTACAATTTAAATGTGCAGCTCCCCTAAATTTTCCTGTTAAATGGCAATGATCTCTTACCTTTTTTCTTTCATCATTATTAAAACCACTATCTTCACAAATATGACAAATATTAGTTTTTTGATAGTTAATTTCTTCTTCATTAGTTAAATTCATAGGCTTTTTATTTTTTGAATTATATTTTTTAGCTATATATTTTGAGATTTTATCTAAATATTCAAATAATTTATTTGGTACATTTATTAATTCCTCTTCAGTTTTTGCTCTATAACAAATAGGTTTATACATTTTATTAGTTACTCTAGATACTAAATAGATTGTAAATCCATATGGTTTATGTCTTTGAATTTTATTTGTATATGAGCTATTTGGATTATTTTTACAATTATCAATCTTTTCTAATATACTTTCAAAATCCATATAAATTACATATGGATGTTCAAACTTTTTATAATAATTTTTAAAACTTACTGTTTGACCAGGAAATGGCATTATAGGTCTACAAGGTTCTAATGATTTACATATTTCTAAATGATTATTCAAGTCTTTATTTTTATAGAAATGAGTCAAACATCTTCTACAAATATATTTTTTTGTTTTATGTTTTGATAATTGAGAATATACCAATTTATTTAAATCTGTTATTAATATATAATGACAATTATTACCAATTGTATAATATAATAAATCAATTTCTAGTTTTGTATTATAATGTTCAGATATTTGTAATGGCACTATTTTTTCATCTTCATCAATTCTATAAATATTTATTGACATTGATGGATAATTATATTTAGAATCAAATGATCTTTTTTCAAATAATTTAATATCTTTTAATGTTATTGGATAATCAAAACCCTTAAAAATATCATCATTTATATATTTTTGATATTGTTTAACTCTTTCAGCATGTTCGTTTGGTTTATCAATAGCACATCTAATTGCATAAATAAAACAATATTCATCTTTATTTTTAAAATTTACACAACATTTTTTATTCTTAATTTCATTTGGTAATTCTATATATGATCCAGCATTTAATGAATTATTTTTAGATAATTTTAGATTTAATTCAACACATCTTTTTAATGACCAACCAGAGCCTTTTGATGGTTGATTTAGTTGTTCTCTAACTATCAATTTCTTGAATTGATCATCAATAAAATCATCTATATTTAAAATATCTGAACTTTTTATACAAAAATACATATTACTATTTTGAATTTCACCATTTATTAATTTTCTTTCATATTCACATTCTAAAGCCATCTGTCCTTTAATATTTTTGAATTTTTGTTTTTCTATCAATTTTTTTATTTCATTTCTTTGAGTTTCTAAATAATCATTAATATCTAAATCATCATTTGAATTTGTTAAAATATAATCTTGAAAATATCCTTTTAATGACAAAGCTTCTTGAATATTTATTATATTTTCTTTTGGAATTGGTTTATTTTTAAAATAATCATTTAATAATCCAATCAATTCTTTTCTAGTTTTATTAACAATTTTAATACTATTTTTAATTGCTAAATTTTGAATATATTTTAATGATCTATATTCTAAATTATTTGGATTTTCTTTAATTTTGTTTAATCTTTTAATTAGTTCATCTCTAGATAAATTTTCATAATTTCTAAGAGATAATTTTTTTGCAATTTCATTTATTTTTCTATATTAAATAATGAATAATTTGTAGGATCATATATATTTTTAATTTCAATTAATTGATCAATATTTTTGTTATTATAATCATAAATATTATTACTTTTAGCCCATAATAATAAGTCATTATATTCTCTAATTTTTATTTCTTTATTTTTAAAATGAAGATTTGAATTTAAATGTTTTGTAAACATATTAGCAGATATATATATTTATTACAGTCATGACAATAATTTTTATTTTTTTCATTCGCCATTTATTAAGGGAAATTTTTTTATAAAAATCAATAGTCAACTTTTCACAAGTTAATTTAAATTTTCTAGAGTATGTTTTCAATAAAATCAATAGTCAACTTTTCACAAGTTAATTTAAATTTTCTAGAGTATTTTTTCAATAAAATCAATAGTCAACTTTTCACAAGTTAATTTAAATTTTCTAAAGTATTTTTTCAATAAAATCAATAGTCAACTTTTCACAAGTTAATTTAAGTTTTCTAGAGTATTTTTTCAATAAAATCAATAGTCAACTTTTCACAAGTTAATTTAAGTTTTCTAGAGTATTTTTTTTTCAATAAAATCAATAGTCAACTTTTCACAAGTTAATTTAAGTTTTCTAGAGTATTTTTTCAATAAAAATCAATAGTTAACTTTTTATAAGTCAATTTAAGTTTTATATAGTATTTTTTCAATAAAATTTTTACTTTTTAAAAACAAGTAAAATTATTATTTTTATCATATTTTTAAATTTTCTAGTTTTGTTATATTTTTGTCATGAATTTTAGTTTCTAAATGTCTTAAATAATTATTAGTCCATTTAATATTTCTTCCACATGCACAAAACTGTGGTTTTAAAAACATTTCTCTAATACATTGTTTACAAAATGCCTGTTTTCTATCTTTACTACAATACTTGTTATAATAATTTGATATATCTTTAATTTCTTTACATTTATGACATTTTTTTTCATTTAATTCAATAACTTTAATACTATCATATAGTTTTTTATAATACACATCCTTACATTCTTTACAATAATAATATAACCCATCTTTAGTATTTTTGTCTTTATAAAATTTAGATATATCTTTATATAATTTACACCTTAAACATATCTTTTCCATTTATATAAAATAAAATTTACAAATTGGTTTTTTTTCAATTCATATTCATAAAAACTTAAAAATTACTTGAGTATAAAGTATTCAAGAAATTGATAATAAAGATGTTAAATTCAGGGTACTTATGGTTTTTATTTATAATTATAATATATACTTGAGTCTAATATAATCAAAAATAATATAACTAAAATTAGTTAGAATATAATCAAAATTATTACTATTTTAGTCAAATTTTATTGAAAAAATACTCTAGAAAACTTAAATTGACTTATGAAAAGTCAACTATTGATTTTATTAAAAAAATACTTATAAAATGTGATAATTTTACTTGTTTTTAAGAAAATTTTATTTAGTTGGAAATTTTATAAAAATTTAGGAATATTTGTTAAAAATTTCATTAAAATTGCATATTTTTTATAACAATTTAACAAAAGCTAAAAATTGGCCAAAAATGGCAAAAATATTGCATAAATGTATTAAAAAACTGTGAAATTTGTTTGATTTTCTTTGAGTATCCAAAGTGTCCTAGGAGCCCCATATTACTATCTACTTATATATATATATATATATATATACAAAAATATAAACTTTCAAACGGTAGGTTTATATAACATGACATGACCAACACTGTTTCCTCTACGACTTCCTCTAAGGCGTGTAACCCAAGCTTTGCTAACTCTGTAGAAATGGCAACATATTTTTTCATATTCCAGATGTCCCCAGTGACAATCAAAAGTAAAATTTCATTAGACTCTCAGAGCATACCCAACCTGTTCATCGCCTGGACTATGATGTTCCATCCTGAACATGTGGCGGTCCGTACACTTACTACACGGATATATCGTATCACAAAATATATTATTTTCTAGTATAAATTATCTAAATTATTAACTGTGAACTCCTCCAATATATTTTTAACTATATTTAAATAATGGAGTACAAGGTTGGAGTAGTAATTAAACATAATCATCTGTTGTAATCTTGAGTTTAATAAACTAAGATTGATTCCATGAGAGTAGGAAAGTTTGGGTACTATACCATTAACATATTGTTTTCCAGTCATTCAATTTTATTTCCACGTCTACGTAATTTGCGTTCCATGATCTTCCTAATAACACCTTTTTAAACCCGGGACTTTTTATTTCCAATGCTTTTAAAAGTTCATCTGTATCGTTTTTTACCTTAAACAATACATAATATTAGATGGAATTATTTACTTAAAGAATAACATAGTCAAAGATAAACAAACTTTTCATAGAATTTATCATTAGTTTGTCGTAAAATTAATTCCAACTTTAAAATGTTATTATAAAGCTCTTAAAACTTTAATAATTCAGTTCATGCTAAACGAGTGCATTAAACAGAATGGTGATGGATGCTAATTTCCAATAACCACACTCACATACAGGGTACGGTAGTATGTACATTTTCATTTTAAACAAAAATTGACCGTCGTTAACTACTAATCTATTTAATAAAAATGTTTATCAAACTATTTTGTACAATTTTTTTTGCATAATATGATAAAAGTTTTTTTTTTTTGCTTTTAAAACTCGGAGATTCGAAAAATGACCCCAGTTCTTTTTTTACATTTCCCCATTTATAGGTTTCAATTTATTGAGAAAACATTTTTCCAAATTTTAGAACAAGTCGTTGGTTTGTAGCCACGTTACAAATACCATACGACAGACAGTCTTATACCGTGTGTCCTAAAAGTCCCTCCCCCCTTTTATTTTTTTAACGGGTGAAATAATTGGATTAACTTCTGTGGAAAATTTCAATGACAAAGGGAGAGTCTTTTAGAATTTTGGATTTCCGAAATTTCCCAGGCATGTCGCCAGTTTTCAGAGTGGTGTTAAAAACTTCAAAAAGCCCCTGTCTAGCCTTCTTAACTCTCAGTGTTTTATAGATTCTGGGAAAACATCATCCAAGCCTGCTGCTTTGTCATGTGGCATCGCATCAATCGCCACTTCCAGCTCATTGTAAGTGAAGGGTCTAGAGACTTCCTACTGTGGTTGCCGACTCTCCTTTATCTCGTTAAGCTTGAAATGAATTTTTCTATCTGCAGATGTACGCACAGATTTGACAAAACGGAGAAGCGTTTTGCAATTTCACCAGGGCTAGGCTGTGAGGCATCGTGTTTTTCACTCGATTTACCAGTGGAGAGTTTCCTGAGCAGAGACCAAGCTTTTCGACTACTTTGGGGGAAGTTCAGGTTCTCGACACTTTTCTCTTCTGGAGTTGTCGAGAAAGTTAGGATCTGGTCAGCTACATCTCTGTCAGCAGTGTCTGTGAAAGACTCACTGTAAAGATCTTCGCACTCTCTGCTCCATCATGGTATTTACGAGTATTCTTTTCTAAAACGTCTCTGATTTTGACGCTTTAGCGGAAGACAGCACAAGTCGTGTGAGCCTATCATAGTTTATTTTTTTTATTTTTTGGGGGATGAACCTGATGCCGCTGACAAGTCTTGATGAGAAGGCCGCCCATTCAGATTTATTAAAGTTAAATCTAGACCATTTATATGTACATAGTTTATTGTAAAAACATAAATTTCACCCAGACAAAATCAAACTATATCAAGAAATTAACGACGATGATCCTGACCGCAAAGTTCAGTTTTGTGAGTAGATGATACAACAGATAGAGAACAACAGGCCTATTAATTACATATCTCAAGATCTCTATCTCAAGGCCTGTTGTTCTCTATCTGTTGTATCATCTACTCGCAAAACTGAACTTTGCGGTCAGGATCATCATCGTTAATTTCTTGATATAGTTTGATTTTGTCTGGGTGAAATTTATGTTTTTACAATTAACTATGTACATAGAAATGGTCTAGATATGTAATCAGCTGTATGTTTTTCAGATGAAGCATCGTTTTCTCTGCACAGAACATGAATCGGCATAACTGCCGTTATTGGAGAAACAATAACCCTCACTGGGTGGTTGAGGCCCATATCCAACGCCCACAAAATAATCTGTTCAGCAATGTTGGGAGAGACTATTGTTGGACCTTTTTTTATCCAAGGGAATTCGAATGAAGTGAAATACTTGGAAAGGTTACAAGGAGACATTTTTCCAGCAATAAATGAGACGAGGTGGCCAGTACGAAAATTGCGCATTTGATGATTCTGTATGAGAGAAACTAACCTAAAGTACATGTATGTTAATTATGAAGTGACAGAGATCTATTTTTGTTTACAATCCGACTTAAAAATTTGTCTGGAAGTAATCAGCTGTTAAGTTACAATTCACATTTATTATTATCGTACAATGAAAGTTGGTCAACATTTTAAAGCGCCCTCTAGAAATAAATCAAAGGCGAGGGGGGCGAAGCCCGAAACAATATGACCTTTTTAATTACGAATCGCCCACGCGCTATAACCTAAGCTTTAAAATGACAAATTAATCTCAAAAATCGGCTCAGTAGGTCGGGAGAAAAAGGGACGTAACAGACGAAACCCTAATAGTAATAAGAAGATAGATAGTTCCAAGGAATCTAAAATAAGTAAAATAAATAAAGACTAGGTAGGAATCAAAACACGCAAAGCTCTGTATGCACAAAATGTTCTTTTGCACCTATGACATCATCATTATCAAGACCAGTATTAGTAAATGGTGACGTCACATGGGCAAAAGAACACCAGGTGCATAGAGGGTGTTGCATGTCTTGACCATTTTATTTTAGATTCCTTGGATAGTTCAAGGTACCTTTAACCCTATATTTCAACAGGATTGGGCTCCAGCACACTTCAGTGTTTATTTTCCAATATTCCTTACCACCAGTTTCCAGGACAATGGATTAGTTGACGTGGTGCAATAGAGTGGCCTCCTCGTTCACTTGATCTGGCACCACTGGATTTTTTCTTTTGAGAGTTTTTGAAACGTAAAGTTTATGTGACGAAACCACAAAACCTTGATGACTTAAGAATAAGAATCGAGAACGCTTGCTAGCTTATTTTACCGGAAATGTTGCGAAATGTGCAAGCTGGTTTTGAGTCCAGACTGTATTTCTGCCAGAAAGTCAATGGTGGCCATTTCGAGCAATTAATCTGAGCTACACAAACAAGGTAAGGCTATTGGAATTTTACCAACGTAAAACAGTTCGTATTGTTGAAAGGGGCGGAGTTTGTGTGATAAAATTCACAATTCGATTGACTGCTATGTTGGATATGATGATCTTTGAAACCTCTAGTTTGCGCATTCTTTTTTTTTAGAATACCTTTAAAAAGATGTATCACTCGGTAGGGGTTACAATTTACATTTTAAACTTGTCCTCAAAACCCCATATTGTGGTGGGGGGGGTGATTTTTTTTAATTCTAAAAGACTCATATTTTGGCCATTAAAACTTACCCATAACTTAATATAATTATTTGCACCCTTTAAAAATTTAATAGGGGGTTGCTTTTTTAGGGACACACGGTATTTTCTCCCCCTAACAATGGTGCATCAGTGAGTTATTTGAATACATTATTTAGATTAATTATATCGCCAAAGAAAATAATAAAAGCTAAAATACATTAATGGCGTGTTTCAATGTTAGTTTTGAATTAGATTCAATATTAAACTTAAGCATCCGTTTAAGCTAGGGTGCAGTACCTCGACAAACAAATATTTAGTTTTGAAAGATTTTGCAAATCTAAAAAAAAAACTTTATAAATCTAAAAAAAAGTAATCTTGCACTTGTTGAGCTCACGAAAATTAATGATTTTCGAAACCATGGTTAGGGCCTATAAAATAAACATTACAGAAGAATACTATAATAAACTGTTTTCGGATAATGCCATCGGCCACGGAGCTATGAAGTCCCCGGTAGGGAAACCTGGTGAAGGGCATGGAATTTAAGAGCTAAATTGTGGCCTCCTAGGGTTAACAAATAATACCGGTATGCATGCAATGAAGGTTAAATCCGGGTGACATGGAAGGGTATTAAAAAAAATTACTTTTGGGGGGCGAGCGTTCATGATCATCGCTCAAGAAAATCTTACAAGTGTTGGTTGGACAAAAGCTTTAACCAGAGCAATTTAACTGGTGATTAGCTGGAATTACTATTTATCATTATCAGCCGGATATTCTAATTTTTAATCTGTTTTTAGCACACCTCTTACTTTCCTCAAAATGTTTAGGTATATATTTCGATTTTTTTTTTTTAGTCCTTAATTAACCTTAAAATAGTGAGGGGAAGGACTATTTTTATCGCAAAATTTCAATCCAAAAAGAAAATCTGTCTGTTACCTTTTTCCCCAATTTGCAAGCTTTCTTCTGGTGTATTTTTTTGTAGTAATCAAATACAGGTTTAACACATTTCCAGTAATCAGTGAGACCATCCTCGTCTGATGTCGAACTAAGGCTGTTTTCAATTCTTAATGCAGTGTTAAGCACATCTTCATCTGAAATAAACATAAACATTCTTAAATCTTACAAATAACTCCATGTACATATAACACGGAATATCATGACCTGTAATGGCCGCTTAAAGCTAAAACAATTAAAGTAGAGCGACAAAGTTGCAGACTGTTTTAAGTCCCATTTGGTTAAGATTTCAATCCAGTTGTGCCAGAAGACAAGATATTCCGTGTCATTTGTACGTATGTTTTAGACAATCGGTATAAATACTAACAAAGTGTACTTAATATGTATAAGTGTGCTCACCAAGAAAGAGAAACGCAGGAGGAGGCAAGAGAAGAAACGTGTTGAACGTTTTCAAGTTCTCCCAACCGACCCTCCTCTTGGCCAGACCCCAAGCGGGACCAAGTCCAAAACACCTGGACCGAGTAAGCTCCCGTCGAGGAAGCCTGATGCTGTTCTGGTTATCACTGCCTGAAATCACTTTTGCGTCGGAGACTCCTCTTATGTCAATCTCTGGCTGGAGAGTTATCGAAGATTTTACGGGCAGCGATCACCAGCACATCCGCTTTGATGTGAACTTGGGCCGTCATCCTACCATTCCCGTACGACCGAACTGCCCAAACTCAATGCTACTACCGCAGCTGCAGTAATCAATGAGGGGAAGGATGACGTACTGCTGCTCGATGATCAGGCTGAGGAAGTGGTTGAGGCAACCATGCGCCTCATTCACAGTGGCTGCGACTCTTCCATGCACAAAAAGAACATTTCCCATCCAAAGCGAAAGCCAGTTTATTGGTGGACGGACGAGATCGCGACGTTGAGAAGAGCGTGTCTTCGTTGCAGACGAGGTTGGTCAGAGCCAAGGCTTCGATGAGGTTGCTTCGGCCGCTATTGAATTCAGGGAGGCAAGAATCACCCTTAAGAGAACGATCCGCCGCAGGAAGAAGGAGAGGTGGGAAGAACTGAGGAGGGACGTCAACCTTGATCCCTTGGCCCTTGGGTACAGACTTGTCATTCGCAAACTTGGTGTCATGGCAGCGTGCCCCAAGTTCGACCCATCAACGATGAAAAACATCGTAAATGCCCTTTTCCCTGATCATCTCTGCAGGGCGGTCGAGCAGTATGCGGTAGTGATTCTGGAGATTCCTTTGTTTAAGGAAGTGGAGTTCTGTGTGGCGGTCAAGTCTATGTGGGTTGGCAGTACTCCTGCCTCGGATGGTGTTCCGACGGAGGTGCTCAGGGTTGTGAAGGTACTTGTCCTTCTCTCCTTTTTAACATGTTCAATCATTGCCTCCGCGAAGGGCTTTTCTGTCGCAGATGGATCTCCAACGCCTTGCACTGATTGGTAAAGCGGCGGTCCGACTAGGCTGTTTAGCAGCCGCTACTTTCCAGCCGCTAGTAAATATCACCATCAGCCAGCGGATCTGAAGGGTTCACATTTAAAGAAAAAAGCCGCCAGTACATTTGCTGCTCGTACTGTTCGATGGGCGTTTTGATTTGTAAACATTTTGTGTGTACGTTTTGGTGTACAACATGTCATCTATTGGTGTGAGTCGTGAAGTTTTGAGACGTGTGTTAAATAATGGTATAAAAGAGTTGTGTGAACAGATGTTGAAACGGAAGAAAAGGCGATCTTAGGTTAGATCATGGATAGTACCAGGTTAACCGAGCCTTGCTCGTTGGTTTTAATTCAGTTTTGATATAGTGTCATTAGAGCTATTAAATTTCCCCCAACAACCAACTATACCTCTTCACAGTTAACAGCTGTTTGAAAAAGTCTGCTTAATATTAATGTTAATTTATTTTTGTATACCTTTCGTTGTTATTTCGTTACCAAAACAGCAACCCATAAGACCAATGTTAAAAATTACGATTTTTAAACTTAAATTCTGACAAAATTCGATTTTTCCTGGGATGGAGGCCTTTTCTAAACTTATTTTTGGGCCAATACACTTTTAAGTGCAAAGTTTAAGCAAAATCTGACAGCTAGATTTCGAGATCGTGGAACACACATCCCTTCAGACATTCCTCGTATTATAGTATAGGATATTTTTGGGCCAATACACTTTTAAGTGCAAAGTTTAAGCAAAATCTGACAGCTAGATTTCGAGATCGTGGAACACACATCCCTTCAGACATTCCTCGTATTATAGTATAGGATTAAGAAGAAACAGTCTGAAGGCATCAACACGACTTTTTAAGGAACTATAATTGGAAGATTTGTCATCTTCTGCGAACTTTTTAAGAATGTCAGCTCCAAAATTGCAAGAGGTATTAGAGTTTATAACTAAGCATCCCACAAGCAAGGTTGATTTTGAAAAATATCAAGAAATGCTATAACGTTTTTACCCGACCACTTGATGCTGTCAACCATATTCACTACCAATTGCAAAAAGTACAAAATACAGTAGTATAACAAAGTTAAACACTGCAAACACTGACACAGTGCACAAAACTAACTAGACAGGTAGTAAGTCGCCAGCCGCTTGTAAGCTACTCGGGGTTCACATTGGCTGGTTTGAGCCAGAGAAGAGATCACGTGACTACCAGCGGAGGGTAGGCAGCGCTAAAAAGTTAAACATGACCAGCTTACGATTTCAGCTAGTAAACACTAGCACTCTGGCATTTACCAGCAGCTAGTTCTGGATCAGACTATGCTGCTTGCTGGCAATATTACCAGCGGCTGGTTAGTAGCGGCTGCTAAACAGCCTAGTCGGACAGCGGCTTTGGGCAAGAGTTTATCACCTAGCACTCCCTCGGCATTCCGACCCTTGTGTATGTCGAACACAGCCGGTAAACCTCTTGACAAGCTGATAAAACCAGGTCTGTGGTCTGCGGTGGATGCAGGTGGCGGGCTGTCAGACAGACAGCATGGATTCAGGAAGGGACGCTCTACTATTGGAGCAATTCAAGAGGTTGTGGACGCTGCCATTAACACCAGCGAGGAAACCATCACTCCCGCTGCGTCACAATGCTTGTCACCTTAGACGTGAAGAACGCGTTCAACACTACGAGGTGGTCCATCTTTCTGAGTTGCTTGGACGAAACGTTCCATGCTCCCGAGTATTTGCTTCGGATCATCCATAGCTGTTTAAGGGACAGGGAACTGATCTTTGAGACGTCGGAGGGTCCTCAATGGAAGACTATCACCGCTGGTGCCGCTCAGGGTTCCATCCTTGGTCCAGATCTTTGGAACATCGACCACGATGTGATCTTCAGGCTGGACTCACCCGAAGATTGTTTTATGGTGGGCTACGCGGATGATGTTGAGGTAGTAATTGTCGCTAGAGACGTCCAGCGTGCCCAGTGGAGACTTAATGAAGTGATGAGACTAGTCTCTTTGTCGATGGAGGATCACCACCTGAGCTTGGCGACAGAGAAAACGGAGATAGTCATGATGACAGGACGTCGGATTCCGACTTAAGTAGACTTCCGTGTCAATACGGAGTCCATTCTTTCCAAGTCCACCGTTAATACCAGGGGGTTGGACTTAATACCAAACTTTCCTTTAGATAAAAAATTAAGTATGCGTTAGAGAAGGCGACAAAGCCTACGACTGCACTCAATCGTCTTATGTCGAATGCAGGTTGCCCGTCAGCGTAGAAGCGAAAATTCCTTCTGTCTGTCACAAACTCGATTTTTCTTTACGGAAGTAAGGTTTTTTGGCGGACGCTTTTGAGAAGGAGTGCTACCGCAAGCAGATGGGTGCGGTGCAGAGAAGAGCCGCATTGAGGATCTCCTCAGCATGCTGGACCGTGTTGGAGCCCGCTGCCCTCGTGGTAGCTGGTGTTGTCCCGATCGACCTCTTGGTCCGAGAAAAGAAAAGTGTTTATAACACAAAGTCTGACCTTGGCACCGAGGAGGCGACACTGGTGGCCAGGGAGGCCTCCATGCACCAGTGGCAAGAGAAGTGGCAAAATTAGTCTAGAGCAGCTTGGACGTGGAGACTTATTCCGGACTCGTCCGTGTGGGTTGGCCGTTGGTTTGGGGAAGTAAATTTCCTCGTTATGCAGTTTATCACAGGACATGGGTTGTTCCGGGCCTACCTAATCAAGATGGGCAAAGTCGACAGTCCACATCAACATGCCTATCTTTTGGTAAAATTTATAACTTCAACAAGTAAACATCAGTGTTGATCTATTTAATTTAACAAATAGGTCTGTCAAAATATCAATTAAATTTTATTTCAAAACATAACATAACGGCGAGCAGATATAAACAAGAAAAGGTTATGTTGTTTTCAGCATACATCGACAACTCAGCTGCGATGGGGGAAAAAAACTGATCATAGCTACTACATTAGTCAAATCATGTAGCCTAAACAACTAAAATTCTGTCAAAGCTTCTAGAAAAAAAGCTTTTTTAATACTTGAAAATAATTGCTCGATTATAGTTTATTACCTACTTTAAAATACTTAAAATCTAACCTGAGAATTTCATTGAAATCAAATTAATAAAAAGCCTTTTGGTTGTCTAAAATTCGCCTAAGAGAAATTTAAAGTCGATTGTAGAGAATTTTATACTCTATGTGCCATATAGTAAAAATTCAATTAATATTTTTTTTTACACATATGTTTTATAACATTCAACTAATGAGCTTTATGTTTTGAAATATATAAACATAATCTTTTGATTATGAAATTCTCCTCGTTGTATTTTAATACATTAATAATTTTTGTTATTACTAAGTCATATAACGTCCTAATATTCTTATTTTTCATCCTTTTAAAGTCGTGTAGGCTTATGATTCTACATGTTTAACAGTTGATTTATTGTTCTCATTGATATAAACAATGGAGTAAAAAATGTGGAACTATGAATTAGAAGAAATAAGTACTGAAATATACAAGAAGAAATACCAAGAATAAGAAATGGTGATGGAAATAAAGTGAAAACAAAAGACAGAGAATAAACATTTTGAATAGTGTTTTAGTGAAGAAAAAAAATACTTTACGATTGACTTAGAGGACAATGCAGTAACACTTAGTAAACCTAGGAATGTACTTCTATACAATTGCGTGAAAAATTCAGCTCAGAACTTGAAAGCAAGGTTCAATTAGATGCATAAACACTGTGGAAGAGCCCACAGAATGGTGCGCAGCTATGGTGGTAGTACCAAAACCTAATGGGGACCTTAGACTCTAATTGCATTTAAAAAAATTACACAAGAACGTAAGAAGGGAATAATGCCAGAGGCTGAAGATACATTTAATCGGATTGGTAAATCTCAAGTGTTTAACAATTAAGATAAAAATTCCAAATTTTGGCAAATTAAATGGGATTCCGAGTCAGTGAAATTATACCAATAAGTTAATTTACCATACAACTGGAGTAGAATAAATGGAAATACGGTTAAAAAACCTCCAATCATTTCTTTTTTGTAAAGTGTCATAGGCCTACTAAATTGTAAAACCATATGAAGACCACAGGAGAAAAAAGGGGAATGTCGCAACAATTAGTTTTTGAGAAAACTCTAAAAAACCATTGTTAAACGTTATGAACCAAAAATTTGCTATATTAAATATAACACATCTACACAAAACTATAGCCAATATATATTTTTATGAGTTATAGGTATAGAAAAACCCACAACTATACAGAATATTTATTTAAAAATATAAACATACAATATTGTCAGAAGTTCCACGATAATTTCCAGAGTTTCCACGATAAGAAGGGGGAATGTCCAAACAAAGTTTTTTTCCCTTTTTCCCCTTTACAATGGACAGTCCTCCTTTTTCTCCTGTTTGCTAATACTTTAATGTGTTATATCTTTGGACATTGAACCTTTTTGCCATTGATAGTAATCTATATCTATATATTAATACGCAAGCCTGTTTCATTTCCTCCTTTTTTCTCAGCTCGTGTGCATCGTAGGATAAATCTGCGCATACCGTTAGAAAGGTATTGTGCTGTAGATGAGCAGAATCACATTCTAATTCACATCGGACTCCAGGGCTACGCCCTACAGGCTTTCAAAGTTCCAATGTTAATCTTATGGAGAAAGGAAAATTGAATGAATCATAAGACAGCTGTTGCAAAACAAATGCTAGAAAATTAGGAAGAACAGATGTTTCGGTTATAAAATGTTTTTAATCTTCTTGGGTCCAAATCAACTGAAATTTTGATCGAATTTCGATCAAGAGGCGATCTCTAGTACCATTAAATGTACAATCTTTTAAAGAATCCAAAAACATTGAAACCCCAAAAAAAAAAAAAATTTTTGGACATTCCCCCTTTTTCTCTTGTGGTCTTCATATGGTAAGTATTATAAACTAAAAATGTAAAGTATTATTTACTTATAAACTATTAATGACAAAGGCCTACTAGAGATCGTCTCCTGATGTAAATTAGACCAAAATTTTAGTTGATCTGGACCCAAGAAGTTTAAAAACATTTTATAACTAAAACATCTGTTCTTCCTTTTATAAAGTTAGGTAATTGAAACTAGTAAATACCACAAACAGTAAAGAATATTTATTAATCTGAATCTATTATATTAAGCCAATACCAAAACATAACATTAAAAGTAAACATACAAAATAAATAAATAGATAACAAAACAGCTGATGAAATATGAAATTCAACTAACACTTCATCTTCTCTTCTCTCGAAATATTTGAAACTTACTTTACTCAAAGTTTGAATCACTGTATCTTTGAGGTGGCCTTCGATTTCTTTTTGGCCGAACATACCTGGTATCATTATTTTCAAAATCGTTCATATCGTTCATATGCGTTGTACCTCCATACTCTTCGTCTTTGTTCTCCTCTTCATTTCCTTTTTCTTCTTCATTTTCTTTTTCTTGTTCATGTCCATTTCCTTCCTCTTTTAAGTTAGGGTCTGGAGTTTTGGCTTCAGATTTTCTATTTCGTTCTGACACTGGAATAAGATGTCTTCTATTCCTCCTTACACTTCCCATTGGCGTACTTATTACATATGATCGAGGAAAATTTGTTTCACCTTCAACATTTCCATATCTCTTCATATCTGTTATCCAAACTTTATCCCCTGAATTTAATTCTGGAAGAAGTTTCACTCCTTTTCTTGAGTCATAATTCCTTTTATTTCTTGCCTTTATTGCCTGATCTTTGTTCTGAAACTCTCTTAAACGATCATTTGTCACTAATCTGAAATTATTGAATGAAGGTAAAGTGGAACGCAGCTTCCTTGTGTATAGTAACTCAGCAGGAGATAGGCCAGACTCCAAGGGTGTGTTCCGATATTCCAAAAGTCCAAGATTTGGGTCACTACGTTTAGTTAAAATTCGTTTAGCAATATCGACTGCCTTTTCCGCTTCCCCATTAGATTGTGGAAATTTTGGGCTTGACGTTAAAATATAAAAACCATTCTCATCAGCAAATTCACGAAAATATTGAGATGTAAATTGTGGCCCACCGTCTCCTCTAACTGAATATGGCACACCGTGGCGAGCGAAAATGTTCTTTAGTCTAGCCACAACAGCCTCGGTCGTCAATGTATCCACATAAACCAACTCAAGAAACCTTGAATAGTAATCTTGAACAACTAAGTACCACTTTCCATTACACTTCAGAAGGTCAACTCCTACAGCCTCCCATGGATTTTTAGGTAGATCTGATGTTACTAGAGGTTCGGATCTGTTTTGTCTCTTTTCCAAACAAATTTGACAATTCGTAACTAGTGCCGCTATGTCTGTTGAACAACCTGGCCACCAAACTGATTCATTAACTCTTCTTCTGCATTTGACTATTCCCATGTGACCTTCGTGGATTTTATCTAATATATCTTTCCTTAAGGTTTTCGGAATAAACAGACTTGACCCCAACAAAAGGAGTCCTTTATTAATATTTAGCTCAGACCGGTATTTCCAATACACTGAATGACGATCCCAACTATCATTGACTAACCAACTTTTGATCCTTTGACATTCACTGTCTCTTTCTTGAGCCGTTCTTATTTCGTTTAGTCTATCAGTGCACGGAAGACTCTCAATTATACTTTGAACAAACAGTTCTTGTTCCAAAATATCTTCATGTTCCTCATCAGAACGGATAGGATTTCTTGATAAAACATCTGGAGCATAAAATTCTTTTCCCCTTATGTGTTTCACTTTAAATTTATAACAAGCCAGTCTCATCTTAAACCGTTGTAATCTTTCAGATAGGTTAGAAATTGGTTTGCTCCCTAATATTTCAACCAAAGGCTTGTGGTCCGTTATTAATTCAAATTCTGTACCTAATAGGTAGTGGGAGAATTTCTCACACGCCCATGTGAGTGCAAGTGCCTCCTTCTCAATCTGTGCATAGCGCATTTCTGTTGAGGACAACGATCTTGAGGCGTATGTAACTGGCTTCCATTTACCATCCACAAACTGTTCAACTACTCCCCCAAGACCAAATGATGATGCATCAGCCGCTACCCTAGTGTCTCTGTTATGGTGGTACGAAACCAAAACTGGGGATGAAGAAATTAAAGTTTTTATTTCACTCCAAGCTTTCTTTTGCACATCAGACCAAACCCACTGATACCCACGTTTCAACAAAATCCGTAATGGTGCTGTAGTCTCAGCCAAATTTGGAATAAACTTCATCAAATAGTTAACCATGCCTAGGAAATGACGAAGTTCGTTTACATTTCTCGGAGGTTGTATCCTCACGACAGCCTCCACTTTGTCAGGATCAGGTTTTATTAGCCCATCCTCAATCAAATGTCCTAAAAACTTGACCTTCCCAACGTTTATCTTACACTTATCTTTGTTCAATGTAACATTATGCTCTCTAAGTCTGTGCAACACACTGATTAGTCTACGATCATGCTCCTCTTGGGTGGTTCCTACAACAAGTATGTCATCAGCTTGATTTATTACGCCTTCCAGTCCATCCAAGACCTGGTAAATCCTCTTCTGATAAACTTCAGGACCAGAATTAATTCCAAAAGGCAATCGCTTAAAATAAAATCTCCCAAAGGGTGTTATAAATGTGGTGAGTTTGTAACTTTATGGATCAAGAGGAACTTGTAGGAAACCATTGGTTGCGTCTAACAACGAAAAGATTTTACCTCCTTCTAATTTAGTTTAACTCTCCTCCACAGTAGGAAGTTGCCATCTTTCTCGTGAAATACATTTGTTGAGCTCTGTATAATCAACACATAGTCTTACTCTATCACCTGTCTTCCGAGGTACTACGACAATTGGAGCACACCCATCTGTCGGTTCCACCACCGGCTCTATAATTCCCTCAGTGTGTAGCCTATCTAGTTCGTCTTTTACCTTCCCCATTAGCGGCACAGCCACTCTTCGAGGAGCTGCAACAGCATAGCCGCGAGCATTTTCTTTCAAAACAATCTTATAACCTCCTCCTTTCATAACCCCGATCGAACCAAAAACATCCGGAAAGTCAGATAAAACTTTATCAGAAAAAACTGAATCAATATTGAACTGTATTAGATTCAATTTTAACATCGCTTTCCTACTTAAGAGTGGTGTAGATTGTTCCTCAATTACATAAATATCCTCTACAATAGATTTGTCCTTAAAGACGATTGGGACACTAACCATACCAACAACTCTTAATTTAGTTGTTCCTGGGCCAAATAACATTTTATTAGTATCACGTAATTCTAGTTTCAACTGTTTACACAAATCTTTTCCAATTATAGACACATCTGCCCCTGTATCTAATTTAAAGAATACATCGTGACCCTGTATATCTAACCCTACTTTGCAAGGATTCAACCCTTCCACTTTATCAATAGCATCTATAGTTAACTCCCCAAGGTAAGTCCCAGGATGTACATTATTCGGTTGGTTACAATCCTTTACTTTCCTAACTACACATCCTTCTTGTTTGGTACAACATCGTAAATAGTGCCCTCTCATACCACATTTGAAACATGTGGACTGACTTGCAGGGCATTCATTGTTATTATGCAAGCCAAAAAATCCACACTTGTTACACCTAATTTTTTTAATAGAACTTTTTCCCACACCCTTTTTGTAAAAATTGTTTCCAGACAGATTTGTAACACCACTACTTGACTGGTTAGACTTATTTTTTACAAACTCAACTTCAGACGACTCCCTCACTACCTTTTGTTGTTGTTTTAAGCTTTCGGCTTGGCGAGCTTTAATAATTGCCATATTAAGCGTTAGTTTGTCATCCATTTGTAGTTTCTGAGAAAGAGTATCATCTGCCACCCCTATAACAATTAAATCCCGTATTAATTCGTCTTTCAAGTTGCCAAAATTACAACGTTCTGCAAGTTTGTGCAAGCTGTTTATAAAAGCATCCACGGATTCCCCATCTAGTTGACGTCTCTTCAAAAATCTAGCTCTCTCATACACAATATTTATCTTAAACACCAAATAAGACTCAAATTTACTCTTAACCGTAGCATAGCTATTTAATTCGTCATCAGTTAAATCAAAAGAAGCTAGAAGATCTTCCCCTTCATCCCCCAGACAGTATAGAAACATATTAACTTGATTTGTTTCACTCTTTTTGTCCAACTCAGAAGCTACTCTGAATCTTTCAAATTTCCTTATCCACCTAGGCCACTCAGAGGGTTCTCTAAAGTTAAAGGGCTCCGGGGTAGCTACTTGATATTGCACTTGACTAGTACTCACTTGATTAGTCATATTCATACCGTCATGTGCATGAAAATACCTTCGTCATTCCACACTTGACAACCCTTATTATTTTCAGACTCCTCTTCCCATCATGATGAAATATGAAATTCAACAAACACTTCACCTTTGTTTAAGCATTTGTTTTTACAACAGCTGTCTAATGATTCAATCAATTATCCTTCCTCCAAAGGATTAACATTAAAACCTTGAAAGCCTGAGGGGCGTAGCCCTGAAGTCCAACGTGAATTAGAATAGGATTCTGCTCATCTACAGGACTATACCTTTCCAGCGGTATGCGCGGATTTCTCCTACAATGCAAATGAGCTGAGATAAAAGGAGGAAAACAAACATGCTTGCCTACTATAGAAGACAAGGGAATCACCCACTGGTCAAAGTTCGACCAAATATTCAGTTGATCTTCAGCTAATTAGATTTTAAAAAATTTATGGATAAAACAAACTGTTCTTCCTGATTTGCTAAAATTTGTTATAACAACATTACAACAGCTGTGTCATGGTGTCATGATCAATCAATTATCCTTCCCCCATAAGATTAACATGGAAACTTTCAAAGCCTGTAGGGCATAGCCTCGGGGTCCTATGTGAATTAAACTACCATTCTGCTCATCTAATAGACACTACCTTTCAAACGGTATCCGAGGGTTTCTTTTACGTTTTATTTTGTATTTTGTGTCTATCTACCCCAGAGGCATTTTTTAACGTTTTGACGTTGAACGGTCCAAACCCCAGTCTTGTTACTATCTAACATCGACCAGTTGATAGAAAGCATCATTAATTAATAGCCCAATGACAAATGGCAACTGGGTCCGGAATCGATCCTTTAAAAAGCTACTAACTTTCCTCAGGATTGAACCGGCAACGTTTGGATTCAAAGGCGAGCACTATAACCACTCAGCGACCCAGCCAGTCAACGTTGCTCACAAGCTGAGAAAAAAGGAGGAAAAGAAACATGCTTGCCTATTAATATATAGGACATAGCTCTTCGCATTGCTAAAGAAATGTAAAAGTCTTAGTTTTAATACTATGTTGTCGGTGCATAAATAAATTCAGTGATCATTTTCAAAATTGAACATCAAACTCATGAATAATCATCATGAAAATTACCCGTCATTTTTGACGGGCTGTTTGCTAGTTAGATAATAATACCGTGCAAAACTAATTCACCTGTATTCTGACTTTGACTTCCTTGTTCCGGAGAGATCATCTGTTTAGTTGATAATACCTTTGCTTTTTGTATCAGGTAGCAAAATCTCTCTTCAACCTTTTCTCCACATTCTTGTTTATTTAATGTCTTATCTAAAAGCTCCTGTAAAATAGCGAACACTTTTTATAAGATGTATGACAATAGTTTTTGTCACTAGGTGCAAAAGTGTTATTTTTGTGTGGGCAATCGTGTTTTAAAAGTGAGGAGAAAGTCGACCTTAAAAAATCGATTAAGCACCATTTTGTTCCAAGTGATGAACAGCATTTTTTAGCGAATTTCCCTATAGGGAATACGCTATTACGGTAGTAGCCATGGTAAGACCTAAGCCCGGGACCACTTTACTTTTTCATTTTGAGGTCCCCAGAAGCCAAAAACACCATTCGTTCATTTTCATATATATGTATATATATATATATATATATATCTATATATCTATCTATCTATCTATCTATCTATGTGTCCGTGGTACTGATAACTTTTGAAGGGGACCTCCGATTTTGATGAAATTTGGTATGGAGGTGTAAGACTAGGTCTATTTTCATGAGTTCGCGAACCAGCATTGTCGGGTTATGGGAACGGGGTTTTATGGGGTTTCAAAGGGGTCAAAAATGGGTTTTTGGAATTTTTGGACCTTAATTTTTAAAGTTCATCAATTTTAACTGAAACCATTTAAAAGAGCTTAAAAAACAAACAATTTGGTATTTTGATTTTTTATCATAGCATAACTGGTTACGGGGCAAATCCAAAAATGTGTTTTCCATGTTATTCTTATGGGAAATCAAGAAAACCCTATATCTTGCTTATTTATTGACATAACTTAATCAAATTTGGTATAAACATTATCTATATAAGGTTTTACTTATACTTGCTTACAAAACCCATATGGCGGCAAACCTACATACTCACCCCCATAGGGTTTATGGGGAAAATAAAAAATTGCCAGAGTTGGTACAATTTTGTGTGTACATTCACCAATTATTGATTAACTTAGATTTTCTAACACCCAATGGCAGAAAACCTACATACTCGATCCTATGGTGTTTTTTATGGGGAAAGTAAATAATCTGAAATTCCATTGGAAATTCGCTGAGTACGCAGGTCTGCTGCGACGGGGGTATTATCATAATGCAGCATTATTAAGTCGGGTTTTTGAGGTTATGTCAACAACGTAAGTAATACACAATATTGTTTACATTTCTACTATTTACATGATATAAAGAAAACTTTTAATTTCACTATTATGCATAACAAATTAATAAAACAACATAAATGATGTAAATGTAAACACTGACTTTCCACTCCCAGGACTTATCACAGCAGTTTTTAGCGAATTCCCCATAGGGAATAAGCTATTACCGTAGGTCTCATGGTAAGACCTAAGCCCGGGACCATGTTACTTTTTCTTTTTTGGGTGCCCAGAGGCCAAATATAATACCGTGACTACTATTCCCCATAGGGAAATTCGCTAATAGTGATGTAGGTTAGTAGTGTGGTTTGGTTACACCTAGACCGGAAGTAGCAGCTGCCCGGGAGCAGTTGCCCGGGCAGCTGGCGCCAGCTGCCATGCCATATAGCTTCCGGTGGGGGTTAGAGGGTATATATGAGATGCTGTAGTTATATGTTATGCCATATAGGTTGGGGTGGAGATGGCGATAGTGTTGGTGTTAGGGTGAAGTGAATTTGCGCATAAAGTGGGGTTGAACTAAAAGTGAGCATAAATTAAAAGTTAGTTTAAAATTGAAATTTGTCGGTGTTAACGAAACTCTAACAGTTGAACAAAAATTAAGAGTTAGTTGAAAATTGAAATTCAAACTTATAACTGGGATGTTGAAAAATATGTCAAGGTCATCCAGAGTAAGTTTTTAAAAAATTCTATCCAACTATCACCAGAAATAGTTTTAAGTTGAAGTAGTTGGTGATAGCGGGATAATTGATTCGTGCCATGGGAGAGGTGTTTATCGTTTGAAAGTTGGCGATCGAATGAGAAGCGCCGCCTAGGGAGAGGGCTTATAAAACGGCAACCTTCCCCCACCACCCCTTCCCCCACTCCTTTAGACCAATAACCGGTCGCCGACTCTATGTGTTGAAACTGAACTAGACATGGCGGCCGCCATGGATAATTCTAACCTCAAACCTTAGTTTTGCATTGGTGAGCATGCGCCACCCCCACTCCTTTACCTTTCTTTTATATTTTTAAAACCGAACAGATGTCCAGGCAGCTGCCCCTACGGGCAGATGTTCGGGCAGGTGTTGGGGGCAGAGATGTTGAAATATTGGGGTGGAGATGGCGATAGCGTTGGTGGTTGGTTGAACTGAATTTGCGAATAAAGTAACTAGGGTTGAACTAAAAGTGCACATAAATTAAAAGTTAGTTGAAAAGTGAAATTTGACGGTGTTTAATAGTTGAACAAAATTAAAAGTTAGTTTAAAACTGAAATTGAAATTTATAAATGGGATCTGGAAAGTATGTCAAGGTCATCCAGAGTAAGTTTTATAAAAGCCTACCCAACTACCACCAGAAATAGTTTTAAGTTGAACTAGTTGGTGATAGTAGGATAGGTTGAAGTAACTTTTGAATTTTATTAGTGAACATACAATTAATGTGCAACAGCAGAGTTTAAACAAGTTGAACTTTTGTGATGAATTACAGAGTTGTAAATGCAAACACCGACGACGATGAGAAGGTAAATGCAGAGTCCCCAGATGATGTATTTGAAAAGCTTGAACAAATGTAACATTTCGAGTTGGTTTTCCTGTTCCATTTCCAATCGTTTAATTTCTAATTTCAATTTATCCTCTTCCATTCTAGTTACGAAGGGAACTTCATCCATCATATCCATCATGATTGTGTTAGTGTTTGAAATTTTAAAACAAGTGATGTTGATAGTTCAGAAGTCGAAGACGGAATGAGAAGTAAAAGGAAGAAATGTTAGTTAAATAAAGAAGTGGTGGGGGAAGGATGAATTACAAAGAAGTGGTGGGGGAAAGACGTTGCTCTTCATTATTACCATCAGTAGTGTCAGATGGTGCAGGAGTTAGATTTAGTAAACTGTCTTCGTCTAAACTTTCAACCTTATCACAAATAGGACAATCGTATGTTATTTCCAAATTCATTTTGATGGTTGTAAAATTATCTACAAGGTCTTGTAAAATATTAAAAATGTCTTGTAACTCTTCTTTAGAGTTTATTTCAAAACTAGAATTCATTCGGGCCAATGGAGAGTTGTTCATTGTTGGAGAGTCGGTGATGGAATGAGGATCGGCGCATAGGGAGGGGGCTTATATAATGGTGACCTTGAGCAGGCGTCTAGGGAGGGGGGCTGTCTAGGGAGGGGGCTTTTATATGGGGAACCTTGAGCTTATGATTGAATAAAATGTTTAGTTCTTCTTCTTCGTCTTTTAATTCAATTATTTGAACCGAAGTAGTTGTTTCATCTTCTTCACTTGATGAAGAAAACAATTCACCAGGATTTAAATATTGAACTACAATTCTGAACCATCTTATAGGATATTCGTCAATGATAGAAAGTAAGTTTTGAAACAATTCTTCCATCTCCTCCCTGTCAGTTATTATATGTTCAAACTTGATAAATTTGTTTTCCATGTTGTTAGTTAGAGTGTTGGAAGTGGAATGATTTAATATTATATAAAAATTAGAACTAGTGGTGGGGGAAATCTCAAGGTCATCCAAATGAAGTTTTAAAAAAGAGTGTAAAACTGAAATTACACATTTGATGGTTCTACAGGATCGGAATACCAATCTGATCTGTATTTACATCTTTTTATCATATGTGTACAAAAATCATCTTGATGAGACTTGGTGTGTTGACAATGAGCAAGATCTAGAGGGTGAAATTTGAAACATCTTTGAGGACAACATGTATGAAAATATCTTGATTTGTAAAATTTGAAAGTTCGCAAATTCGGTGGCGGTAGATGTTTTGTTTTGCATTTGCAATAACAAGATCCGAAGAATTCACATTTAGTACAAGCTAACCCATCCACCATCATTGGTCCTAAATCTGTACATTGTTGTTCACAACAGTAACGAGGTTTGTACTTGTATTTTTGCTCTTCCATGTTGATGCTGCGGAGTCCAGTGAAAGAATAAGAGTGTATAGTGTTGAATAGCGAGTTTTATGTTCTGTGAAAAGTGGTGGGGGTAATTTCAAGGTCATCCAAATGGAGTTTTAAAAAATTATACCTTACTAATGTAAGGAATGTTGATACTTAAGAAGTTTGTTTCTCTTTGTTTTCTTCAGACTTTTTATCTTTCTCAGCTTTAGCCATAGCAACTAGTTCTTCTATTGATAGCGGATGTACTTCAGGAAATTTCAAAATTAATTTAGCTTGGTATCCTTCTTTAGCTAATACATCTATATCTTTAGTCATTTGTTCAACAGTGTTGTAATCTTTTCCATAGATTTTTCCATCAAGTTGAATCATCATTCTGTACAACATTTTCTTAAATAGGTCTTGTCGTGGTGAGAGCTGAGAAGCAAATGATTATTTATTCAAGTATCACATCCTTTTTATTAACTCACATTCAACACGTGATTCTTTAGTTGTAGTTTTGTTTGTCAAAAGTTATTCAACATTGGTAATATTTTTGGAACTTGATGTTATGTTGACCAGTAGGCGATGAAGAAGTTGTAGGTTGTGTAGAAATAAATATTTCATCATCGCAATATTTTGTTTTAGTGAACATCCTTGTATTAGTAGCACTAACATCAACAGTTAAGTGATAACCACCGGTAAGTAAAACTCGCATTTCGTTGGTTAAATCTTCGAGTTGTTTAAAAGTTGTAATGGTGTTGGTATCGTAAGATGCACACTTGACTTTGAGAGACATATTTAGTTTTTTATATTAAGCAATAGAGTGAGCGAGATGTGTACGGTACGAAAGGTAGTCGTAGACTGATGAACTTCACAAGTAGATTTCTGCTTTTATCATCACACAAAATTGGGTCAAGGTCATTCTGTGGAATTTTTAAAAAAGCAACATATTGTAATGTACAAAGACATTACAATATGTTGCTTTTTATTTTTTTGTTTTATATCATATTTATTGAGAAACAATTACAAACAAATATTTACAATGTTATGTACAAACTAATCAATAGTAGGTGTTACATGAATTGTAAGTTCAGTAGAGTTATTTCCACTTGGTCCGTGCGAAACCAAATAGAGTGCGCCGGGTTGAACTACACGAAGATCTTCATTTTGAAGAAGTTGTACAAAACGTGTAGGTAGGAAGATTTGAAACTTCGGTTCGTCACCAACTGTATACGGTGCCTCGCTCAATGTGCAATTAATAGCATCACCTACTGAAGTTTCTATTTTCTTGATTGTATGAATGATGTAATGTTTTTCTTCTTTTAGTTCAGAACATTTCTTCGTAGGTAGAATTGATGATTTAGAATGAGCGTTGAACTGATCGACCAAATTTTGAAGTAAGTTCTGCGATGCCATCTTGATGTTATTGTTAATTTTCTTGTAAATAAGAATGTCCGTTGGAGATGTTGTCTCTTCGGAGGTTCGAGTAATACTCATGCTGCGTCATGGTAGCGCTCTCACTTTTATAATCGACACTACCCCCACCACTTTTTTGAAGGAAACTATTCAAGCGGTAGGCATTCTTTAAAGCGCACTGTGACCGTCGATGTTTAAAACTTTTTGATGAAATACAAAGTTCGTTGAAGTAGCATTGGAAATCTTTATCAATTATTGCATTAATCACTTCGTTGCTTGTAAATGATTGTATCCAATTTGCTTTTTCCAATCCTCTTGTGTAGATAATTTTAAACTCTTTGCAATAATGATTCATAATGTGCGGCATCATGTTATAATTAATGAAACCTTCATCCCATCTTAAGTTGTGAAAATGTTTGTTCAACCATTTGTTTGTAACTTTCGCTTTAGTTGTTAGTCTATTAAATGGTACTGGAGGTTTGAACAAATAATGATAAACTACTGATGTGTTCATGTCCAAGATTACTAATTCTTTAATAATAAAATTACCATCATTTCCTCGGAAAGCTTGAAATTCAATTATACCTCTTTTAACTTCCATTATGTGTGGTGCATTAGAAAACGAAACCCGTTTATTCATGATGAAGTCTTATTAACAACTGACTTAAAAATTGAATGAGCCGACGTTTATAACAGACAGGATTGTTCTTCTTCTTTCACTTCTTGTGCCACTTCATCGATATTAAAATTGGTGTGATAGTTGTTTAATTGTCTCCGCATTTCAACTTCTTGAGGTATTCTATTAAAGATTGAAGTATCCACGGGACCGTATAAAATTGGAACAAAAGATTGTTTGTCCAATGTATCAATTAGATAGTCTTTAATTATTGCACTTGAAAATATTAGTTGTTTCAAATATCTGGTGACGGGACCGGTAGTACAACTTAAAGTGTTGTACTACTTCTACTACTTGTACTACTTTACTTCTTTTTCAGCTTCTTCTTCTTCTCTCTTCTTATGTTTGTTAAACTTTAGGAACTCGTCCATTTCTCGTTCAACTTGTTTTTCTATATCTGAACTATTATCATCCATTAGAGGTGTATTTTCTTCTCCGTTAGTAGAATTCATCTTGCGAATGATGTTTCCCATACGACGGTTGAAGATAGAATGAAGTTTCCACTAATTATTTTCTTGCTTTTATATTTTTCGTAAATCCTTGAAATTTATACAATTACATAATTGTTTGTTTTCAACTTGTCTTTCACAAATAAAATTCTAACCTCAAAAATTGAAGCAGATAATTCTAACCTCAAAAATTTGCAGTCGTTGTACAATTCTTCTTAAAGTACATTCTTCACAATTCCGGTCAGCGGTGTGTAAGTAACTATTTTATCATGTAGAATTAGACAGTATGCCGAAGTTCCATCCGCTACTGGTTCTTCAAATTCCATTTCAATTTTTATATCCACACTTGATGATTTTACCGATTCATTTTGTTTTGAACAATCGATTACAATTATTGGGGCCTTGGAATAATACTGGTCAGGTGATAATAGTGGTGTATTAGTTTTTCCATAATATGACGATTGAAATCTTGCATACATATCGTATAAAATGGAAAAACGTTTTTTGCTGAACATGACATTCAAATTGTCATAGGGAAAGAATTGAGAGTTTAGGAAAACTTTACAATTCTTTATTTTACAGTGATCAAATTGACCAGCATTTGCAGTGATAACATCTTTTCGCTTAGTTTGAAAACCGAGTATTATGTACCTTGCTCGTTCCAAGTAAGTTGATGTCTTAACGGTCCATGTTTGTCGTTCTGTCTGAGGTAGTGTAGGGTATTCATGAAATTCCCAACTTCGGAATGGCATCACAATATCACGGTCAGATTTCAACTTTCTCAATAATAGGATTCTATGTTCATCAGCCAATCTTACATGAGGTACTCTCCAAACAACTTTATCCAACTGTAGTTGCCATTCCAGTTTATCTTCCGTAGTTGCAGGGTCTGCAAGTATCAAGTCCTTATTAGTTGAAGATCTGAGTAATACTAATTCTTGTTTGACATTTATTATTACCCGTTTGTAATCTTCAGCGAATCCCAAAAGCAATCGTAAAGGTACATGAAAATCAAAGTGACCGTTGGAAGCTGGTGTTATAGTGTCTTTATCGGGGGCAACCCATCCGGCGGTGACTATTGAATTCTTCTCATGTGGTGTTAATGATGTTAATCCTTTCAATGTCGTTGTTAAACCAACCTTTTTTGTTGAATCAACCGTCACCCCTGATATTTCATATCTTATTTCATCAAAAAGATATGCCATCGGGTTATTTATAAAAGGAACTGTTGAAGCAGTTTTTCCATCCAATTTTAATACCCGTCCTTCGATGTACAAGTAACTTTCACACGGTAAAGTGTAAATATCTTGTTGTTGAATGGGGATCCTTATTTCATCGTTATTGTTTAATTTTGATGAAGTGTAAGGGTTGTGCGTGTGATATTCCTTCTCCCATAGTGTTTCGTCGAACGTTGGTCCTTGAGATATATCCAGGATATCCATCGCTGTTAAGTTTCGATCCAATTTTCTGTAGAAAACGAATGTAGCTACAGCTACAGCTAGTAGCTCTTCCAATGTCGAGGAGCTACTGAGCTCCCGACTCTTCCGTTGCGGTTTAAATGATAATCCCATGTTGACTTTTATGTTGCTGCTCTGATGTGTATCCGTATAGTAATTGTTTCTCCTCTAAAGTCAACACTATGACCGTCTTGATCCAATATGTTCAGTACGATGTCTGAAATGAAACTGGTGTTTAACGGTAGGTATATCAAGTTTTGTGGCTTCTCAACAATTTTAAAACCGGGAGCCACTGTTGGATAAAATGTATGTAAAATATGTTGATTAACTCCATCTCTATACGATCCGTGTATAATGTTGCACGTGACATCGATACTATTTACTTTCAATATTGTTACAGTTGAATCACCTGAATGAGTAGTTCCAGGAGTTAAGATTTTCTTTTTTGTATCTGTAAATCCAAGTAAACTGCCAATCGACTGTTCCAAGCTGACATCAATATAATATTTCGAAGTTATTTCTGCTTTTAAAGTATTATTGTTTCCTTTAACGGTGATATTGTCTTCTCCGAGTTGTTTCTGTAATAATTGGTTTATATCATCGATTTCATAAGCTCCAGTAGGAAATGTAATTATTTTCAATTCTGAGTATTTTCCTGCAGCATCCTTAGTTTCATAATAATGTAGTAAATTGTTCTTCCCTTCCGTAACATTGGGAATTGAGTTGTAGGTAGTTAAATCAAGTAATGCCGCTTCCCATAATCGTTCCTTGGATAGACGCAATGCTGGGAACAGCGTACTTTTTAATGTGGATGAATTTCCACTCAGTGACACTGTATACGATGACATCTTAAAGCTGACTGACACTTTTCGCTAGAAACTCCAAACATAAATGTCCACATATTTCAGTATTGTTAGGTTGTTCTCTTTTGTAATTGTAAAAAATGTTTTTGGAGTTTCGAAATAATGTTGAAGTTCTTTTGGCGGTGGTAGATTGCCAAAACTGTCAAAGTAGTAAACGGTTTGTCCGAGCTTTTTATAGCATACCCAATGAGTGCCTGGACCATAGGTGGAATCCAAATTTACTATTCCAGTTTCATTTTTCCATATTTTAGTTGGTAATGCATCTTTCATAAAAACTCCTCGAAAGAATGGTATTTTCAAACATTTTACATAATCATTTAACTGATGATTTGTTAAGGCTTTATTTGGAATTATCAATTGATTCTTCTTATTTAGTACACACGGTATGGTCTTAGGTATAAACCTGCTCCGTTTTTTACCATTTGCCAAACAGAAGTCTTCTTTACACTTGCCTTATGAGTTCTACGACGTCCTTTTTTAATGTTTCCACCTCTTTTGAGAGCGCCTCTCTTTGCAGGTCTTCCTCTGCGACGTCTTCCACAACCTAACTTTGCTTTTGTCTTCATGGCTGTAGTTACTGCCCAAGCCGATGCTTTTTCTGCAATACTTGCGTCACTTGATTTTACTCTTTGCCAAGCTTTTTCCGCTAGAATTTTATCTGCTATTGATCTATTTGTTGAATCTTTATACTTTGAATATGCTATATCGTGTTCTTTGCAAGCTTGATCTAATTTATTAATTCCAGGATCTCCTCTTGCTAAACGTTTTGCCAACTTAGTTCCAGGTCCACAATATTGATAACCTCCAGGAATATGTAATTCGTATGGTAGAGCGTCTATCGCTCGATTTACAACAGCACCAACAGGTATCCGTTTAAGCAGGGATAACGCAGCTGAAGTTATACCACGTCCTCTCTTGTTCCTGTCTTGATGATGACTGAGTGATACAGCCTTCATTATGTAGTCTTATATAAACTGGTGTGTTTACTCCACAAGATACTTTACATAAATGAATAAGTTATGTATAATTTTTTATATTTAAACACTTAGTTATTCAAATTAATGATATACTGATTTATAATTCTATTTTTAATCCAAGCTTCCCGTTCATCGGGTTGAATTATCACATGACTCGTTGTACTAGCTATATGATTATGGGTATCAATAAGTAAATTGCCCACTATTCTTATTAAACAATCTAAATTTACAGCATCTTTTGGATGTTGAGGATCATGTAATTGCATAATACGTTTATCATTACATGTGTAAGCTGTTGAATTACTTTTTGATGTTTTTATGACTTGTCCAATAGTAGCAGCATCATTTGAATCTTCACCTGGTAAAATATTAATTATTTTCTTCATCTTTGCATCATTTTTGGTCCCAAAGTGTTTATCCCAAGTTATTGTTTGTTTCATTGTAACACAATCATTTTCTTCGTAACCAGGATAAATATCTTTTATTCTTCTATTACGACCATTGTATGTACCTAATGTACCACCACTCGCAATTAATGTTTGTACCATTAGAGGTACATCTGTATCTTTTATACCAAATCTTCCATTTGTTATTGTTTTATGTCCTGCATCCCATTCATCATTATTTCCTTGCATTAAATTAAACTTTTCATTTCCATGTATAAATTTATCTCCCCGCTTTAACATGGCATCTTCATGTTTTACAAAATTGGATGTTTCTTTTTTTAATTCTTTAGATAATTGTTCCATAGTAACAGCATCTTTTGGTTGAGAACCAAACTTTACATTTGTCAATGTTTTACCATGACAATCGATTTCATTAACATCTTGTAAAATACAGTTGTCCTTGATGTATTTTAGGTTTACAGCATCACCGTCTTCCTTTGGGTATCCAATGTCATTTATAATAAATTTATAAAAAGAATATCCATGTTTAGTTTTTTCCGGTATTATAGAATGTAAATATTCTTTATTAACTGAATCTTTATCATTTTTGGGATTTCCCACGTTGGTTATTCTATAATTTCCAGCATCATATGTTTGTCCATCTTTTAAGTTGTTACCCCATTGCAATTTTAAAGTATTTGAAAGTTCAGATGATAAGTACTCTTTAGTAATTGCATCAGAACCTTCAGTTGGTTTACCAACATTAATTAATCTATGTGATTTAACATCATAAGTATTCTTATGTAATTTCAATGATGTTGAAGTAGCTTCTTTTACTGTCTTTAAATTTGCTCCATCAGTATCTTCTTCTGGATCTTTAACTAATTTTAAACGTTTATTACTTATGTTATAGTCACCTTCAGGTGTTTGCGGTAATCCGCTTCTTTTTCTGTCTTCTCCAACTTGCACTCCTAATGCGGAGTAGCGTCCGAACTTGTCGACGCTCATGTTAGAACTGACACATTATATGCCTGCAACTCTTATATATCCGGGGGAAATTATACAATTATGCCGCGATTCCTGAGTTCGTCAATCAGAGCTACCCATTCATTATTTAAACCTGTATGACCAGCTTCCATGGCTTCATGCAATAGTCTCATTCTATCAACCAATTTATTGATATCGTTGTAGTAAATCACATTCGTATTGTATAGATTTTTCATCAATCCTTTACCAGATGTTGAAGTATCTCCTTTACTCTTTTTACCATGTTGTTCAAGGAGTGATAAATCCATAAGTGATAAAGATTTTCTTTTCAGTGGTTGTCTCACCGCTGGTGCAGTACGTAATGTTGGCAATTTTCGTGGAGGAAACAACTTTTTTATAACGATGTTATATTTTGTTGCACGTGAACGATTAATCATTGCATCCTTTGAGTAGTTTCTTTTATGAGCGTTAGTATTTTGTAGAATCTCCTTAAAAACACTTAAATCTTTGGATGAATATCTTAGTGGTATGTTTTTAAAAATTAATTCACATAATCCTTTTGTTCCTTTATATCTATGCTCACCAATAATGATGTAATCGTCTTGTGTTATTTCAAGCTTTGAATCGCCGATCTTCAATTCATTCCCATCAATTCTTGCTCCGTATACATGTGATCTACTCAAATTTGGGTTTGATTTCATGTCATGTAGCATTTTCATTATATATTTTCTTCCAAGAGGTCCATGTTGTAATATATCGCTACTCAATTGAGTTAAATTTGGAATAGATTGTTCAGCTTCAGGTATTGGCTGTTCTTCTTCCTTTTCAACAATTGGTTCTTCTTCTTCTTTTGTTTCTTCTTGCTCACTAGCACTTGTATATGAATCATCATCTTCTTCTTTTTTTAATGCTTGTACTTCTTGTTTAGAAACTGGTAGTAAAACATCTCCTTCATAACGAGGTTTACCAATAGTTTCTGATATCTGTTTTAAAGGTTCCGTAATAGGTTTAAATGTAGTCTCTAGAAATTCTTCTCTTTCACTTAAACCCATCCTCAATGCACGATTCTTCATCCTAATAGAATCACTGAGTGATTTTATTTCTTTCAATAGTTTTTCTTGATTCACCATGTTTACACTGTGAAGTTCAACGTGTAACTAGATGTAGCATCGGTAGTTCAACGCATAAATACAAATTTATCCAACCCTATACGATATCTACTATTTTTAATATCTTCTTCCTTCATAATAACGAGAAAGCTATATTTCCCATTCCATGCTTTGCCACACATCTCTTTAAATTTTTCAAATGACATATCCGCATTTACATGATCATTATATATATGCTTTAAATTTGTTTCATCTTGCTTGAAGATGATCAACATATTTGCATTGTCTCTGGAATTTTACTGTATGTTTGACCAATGTAAATGCTATCAATATTATGATGTCTTCCCATAGCAAAATAATTCCTTATTGTGTCATGATTTTCACAAGAAACATCGTCAAATATAAAAATAGAAAATGGTTTTGCTTCATTTGGTTGCATAATTGTTTCACTGGCATTAAACTTGTAAAAATTCACTTCAGGTACACTTGCAAGTCCTTTATCCAATAATTGATATTTTGGTTGTTGCAATGATTTTGAAAAAAATGTATATATTATTAAGACGCAATCCTTTAGGATTAGTTATAAGGTTAAAAACAACATTAGTTTTTCCACAATTTGAAGGACCAGTTATTAGACATCTTATCGTATTTGGTAGTAATTCACCATGTTTTCCATGATTTAACTTATCATTGTCAACTGTCAATTCATCAATGTTATTGATATTAAATCGGTCTTTTTGTTGTACAATCTCCATCTTGTATAAAGGTTGAACACACAATGAGCTATTAAACAACTATACTAAGTCTTTTGAAGGAATCCAAGAGTCTTCACTTTTATCAAACCCTAACCACCGGACTTTAACCATATCCTTTTTCCTTTGTAAAATCTTCTCGACAAGATATACATCACCAACTGTTGATTTCAACAATTCGTGTCCGTAGAATCCACCTTGAAGTAATTCACCCTTGTTATCCTTTAATAAATAGGTTTCAGGTATAGTTGGTTGCACTTTATAAATTGTAAATACTTCATTAGTCCAATTTGGTAGATATCTTTTACTAAATACACCTTAGTATTTGCTTATACGAACTTTATCGTTGACCTTGAACTTCTTTGGTTGCAATTTTTCCAATTTCGGTGTTGTATTATTTTTAATGCGTTGTAATACAATTTTCGCATTAGCACTGTTTACTTGGATAGGTTTCATTCCAATGGTACGATGATATTTGTTGTTATACTGTTTTATAAGTTGTGGTAATATGTCATACCACATGTATGATCCTTGTTTTGAAAATTGTTTATACATCGCACCTTTCAATGTTCTATTGAATCTTTCAATTATTGAAGCTTTAACTTCAGAGTTTGTAGAATAATGATTTATTTGATATTTCTTCATCAAAGCTCTAAAGTCTTTATTAAAATATTCTTTTCCATCATCTGTCTGTAGATGTTTAATTTTAAATTTATTTCTTTGTATTGTGGTTTCCATAGCTTTTGTAACACTTTTACCAGTCTTATCCTTCAATGGTAAAGCGTCAGCTATTTTAGTAAAACAGTCTATAATTGTTAAAATATATTTAAATCCTTTGTTTAATTTACTGTGCGGTATCATTTCAATGAGATCAGCTTGATAAATATCATTCATTCCTTTAATGATTGTACTTCTTCTTGGAAATCTTCTTCTTGCTGGTTTATGTAGTTCATTTACAATCTTGTCCTTCACACTTTCCATCTTCAGATGTTGCTTGTACACCGCTTGTAAAAATACTGATGCATAGAATAGTTTAATCTCATTTATATAGTTTGAATATAGGTCAAGGCCATTTCATATTAGTGTAAAAAAGAGGGAACATGGCATTGGGCTTGCCATGTCCCCTCTTCTTTACGGAAAGGAAAAAAGGAAGAAGGAGAGGACGAAGAATAGGTTTACTGGTCGATAGGGTTCAGGGAGTAGTGGCCGAATGGTAAAGTATTAATTTTATCTTCTAAAATATGGCGCATGTCATCTTTGTAGCTTAATGCCCACTTTGTTTGTTTGACACTAAAAAGTTGATGATTATAACTTCTAATAGTGTTGAACGTTGCAGTTGTTTCAACATTTTCAAACAAACATCTTTTATAATGTTCAAACTGTACGTTCTTCTTCAGAAAAGAAGTTTTTATTCCTTTGGCCTTCTTCGTGACTTGATGTTCGTTCTTCTCGTTTATGTACAGTTGAAACGAATACAGTTTGGACATTAATGCTACAATTTCCATCATCGGCACACCATTTGTTTCATCCTAAAATTTTCCTAATACTTTCTTGTTTCTGTCATAGTCGTAATTTGGATGATCCTTAGGATAATCGGAAAAGTCGAAATCATCTTTATATATAAAGGTGCGTGAATCTTCATACATGTCATTTGTTTTAATCCAGTAAATTAGTGCATCCGTATCCATATATGCAATACCAATGTTCTCTCTTCCATAATAGTTAACCATCTTCTTATAATGAAACTCGTACATATGTGTTTTTGAAATATCCAAGATTGACATTCCAAGATACAAAGGACGATCCATTTCAACTGACTTCTTGTTCATGGAAATAACGACTAGATTTTCATTAATAATTACAGATGAACCAAAGTTTGGTTGTTGCACTAATTTCTGTAATTTTACTGGATCAGTTACCAATTTGATATCCTTATGTTTCCTTTTGTTTTCCAAAGTCTTGCCAAATATTGCGTTGTTCATTAGTTTAAAAAAATCTTTTTGAAAACTTGATGTAGCAGCAGCTCTTCTTCTTGTGTTGTTGTCGATGTACGGTTTTAACCAACAAGATTGAGAAAATTGTAGTACTCGATTAATTTTTGTAGTTCTCAATCCTAAGTCTAAAGCCTGTTGTATCATCCAGTAGTGTCCGACAAACCGAGACTTGTTGGTTAAAGTCATCAATAATTTTGGCCATCTTCCAGTAGGGGAAATTTCAGTCTTTGGAAGAAGTGGTAAATCATAATGATGATCGTGAAGATGTTCAGGATATTCAAAATCGACGTCAAAAATGTAACCAGTTTCACCATACTTCGGTATATCCATTATGTTTCCAATTGATTTTGGGTCTATCCATTTGAAATTATCATATGGAAGGGGATTCGACATTGCCCATCCGTATAAGTTATTTGCATCGAAATAACCCAGGAATGTTGTTGGTTTTGATGCATCATAATCGGGCAGATACTTGTTGTTCGCCTTGAAGTGTCGTGTAACACTTTGCGTCAATCCCCCTCGAACTCCTGACTCTAACATCATAACCATATCTATATCAGTAAGAAGTTGAATTTTACAATTTGTTTCTTTTAACATAGCTTGCCATGCTAATCCAGGTGAAGTGTACGAATGAAGAGGGTCCAATCCATATGCTGCAAAACATGTATTTCTAAATTCTTCCATTATATCACATAATAAAGTTACATCTAATTTAACATAAAAATCTGAATATTCTCCCAATGTTGTAAATCCTAATTCATTCCATACTTTACATGCATGATCATAATCCTCTTGAGATATGTCCATGTTGTATAATTTACTTTTGAATTCTTCTTTTGGCGGAAGTGATGTTTCATTAAATTTTTCTAAACTGTCTATATAATCATATGGGAAAACACCTTTCCGAAGTACAAGATCCAGTTTGTCGTTACTTACAATCTTCTTTGTTTCAATAAAATCTTTCTTCCTCAAATTTTCAGAAAGTTTAGACAAACTCGATGGCATAAATCGGTAGGAGTCTAAGAATCTTAATTTGACATTTCCAACTGTTTTAGAGAAACTTATAAATTTTTCTGAATTTTCAGCCAACACATCTATTGAACCATTTTCTCTTCCTAATTCAGGTATTATAAAATGAGCATCATACCCACTGAGGTTATGCAGAACCACAGGAATAAATAGTGGTAAACGATAGCTCAAATTGCATTTATTACAAGCAGCACCCCTGTAATAACCTGTAAGGTGGTCATGATCTTTAACTTTATAATTGTCAATGGTAAATTCATTTTTACATAAGAAACAGTGAGTTGCATTTTCATGTTGAATTTCCTCTTCTTCCTCCATCGGTTTCATTGGTACGATATTCGTATATAATCTTTGTACATTTTCAGCTATTAAATAAATGGTCAAGAAATATTGTTTCCACATTTTCACCACGATATACTAAAGGTTCTAAAGTTAATCCATATTGGTTTAAATGTTCTTCTGATAATGTTGATTTAACCATTAAACAAAAACTATTTGGTTTGTGCATTTGATATTTGACACTTTTTCTAGCTTCACAATTTTCATCTTCTATAGGAATTAGTGTTGATTCAAAGTCCGCATATACAACTATAGGGATACGGTATTGATGATGAACCTTTTGAAATGTAACAAATGCTCTGTTTTCCGAAGGTAAATTAATCTTTGCTTCATAATTATTGTTACATAGTCTTTTGTGCTCTTGTAACCATTCTCTTCCTTGTCTTCCTTCTCGTTGAAAATTAAAACATCTCTTACAAATCAACTTTTTGTTTCTATTTTTTGAAAGTTGCTTGTTAACAAGAGAGTCAAATTTCTTTATGTACACATAGTGAGACACATCTCCTCGCGTAAGTAGTAGTAAATCCGTATGATCTGGTAGCTCTTCTTTCGCAATACGTAAAGGATACACTTTGTTTGAACTATCTAATGCAAAAACATTGATAGACGTACCGGGATTTTTCTTCTCAAATTTTGATATATCTTTCAGTGATACAGGATAAGTGATTCCTTGGAAATTGTATCTAAATCTTTGATTTTCATATTCTTGGTCAGGTCTATTCGCATGATGTGGTACAAATTTAGCTGTCATTGCATAACGAAAACATTCATTGTCTTCATTTTTAACATTAACACAAGATTTTGTATTTTCAATTATTTTTGGTAAAGGAATGTAACTAGATCCCATTAGTCCATATCCATGTTTATGAACTCTTATATCTAATACTTCAATACTTGTAAGACTCCATCCGGATCCTCTTCCTTCGTGTTCCTGAATTTTTGTTAATATTTCTTCTATACAGTTTTCTACTATTGAATCAATGTTTGAACTTTCCATAATGGTTCGGTTTTTTGTTATGAATCCTCTTGGTGATAATTCTTCTTGTACATTTATAAACATAGCTTCTAGTAGTAAACCAAATTTAAGAAAGTTCAATCTTTTCAATTCTTCTTTTAAAGTTTTACTTACGATTGGTTTTGCTTCTCTAATAAATTCTTCTAGCTTCAAGTTTTCATTTTGAATCTTATGATGCATTACTACTTTACCGGGTAATGCAAATACTTGTAGATTCGGTAAAGTAGTTGAAGATGTTGCAGTTATTTCATCTTGTTCATCTTGTTCTTCTTGTTCTTCTTGTTGTTCTTTTTGTTCTTGTTGTTCTTGTTCTTGTTCTTGTTCTTGTTCTTGTTCTTGTTTTTCTTCTGGGTTGTTGTGAATTAGTTCTTTATGACAGTCTAATAGAATTTCATCATGAAACGATTCCGAACATTTATCGCAACGATACATGTTGAGATGTTTACTCTTCGAAATTTCGCCAAGAAATGAAATGGGCTCTCATGTTCCTCCTTTTATAACGGTTCCCCCACCACTATTTCATCTTCTTCACTATCCAAGGAAATCAAACGTTTTGAACAAAAATATTAACCTTCTACAAACTAATTGTTCATTCGTGTTCTTTATTCCCATTGGAGTTTTACTATATACTTCTTTATATTCGAGCTTTAACGAACTTTCCCCCACCCAACTAATTCTAGTTACTTTTAGGTGGAAATGGCTAGAGCACAGACACTTGGTTGAACTAAATTTGCGCATAAATTAACTATAGTTGAACTAAAAATTCGCATAAATTAAAAGTTAGTTCAAAACTAAAATTCGACAGTGTTAAAAAAACTCTAACAGTTAAACAAAAATAAATGTTAGTTTAAAACTGAAATTCAACAGTGTTAACCAAATTCTAACAGTCGAACAAATAGGTCAAGGTAATTCAATTTAACGCGAGAACGAGGAATAGAGCACTAAGTGGCATGTTAGTCCATTACCACAAAGTGATCTATTCCTCGCTCTCTATTCTACATCTACTTTTTTAGCTTTACTTATTTATATTAAAAGGTTCAAATTTTACTATGTAGAATGTCCATTCTTGCTTTTCAATTCTTCGCTTGTTTTTAGCAATTGTAACAAATATTCGTTAGTTTTCACCAAAGTCTTTATTTTGCTACATCCAATTTCAATAGAAGGTATTATAAGTTGTAATTTTATAAGTTCGATCTTTTCTTTCTTGCGAATTTCTCTCTTTATTATGTTGTTCCTTATTTTTGCTGAAGATTTAAACTCCATGCTGTTTCTGCTAAAGCCACAATAATAAAAGTCTCTTCAAACAACCTGCATTTATACACATTCCCCCACCATTTTATAATCCCCACTCCTTTCCCCCTTCTTTATAGGATATGAAAGGGATAGGGTGTAGGGTGGGGGAAGGGTAATTTTGTTATTACACTAGTTGTGCAAGAAAATAGCCGCCAGTATCTACACCTTGTTTGTAGCACTCCATCATAGATTGTGCCCACTGCCACATGCGGTCTCTGTCATTTGGTGTGACAAGGAAAGAATGACTATCACCATACAATATAAAAGAGTCAATTCGTACATAACATCCTGAGTCCAACCATTTATTAGCTTCAGCCATAAACTTTTCTATTGTATCAAATGGAAATTGTGGATCAATTGCTATGACTTTACGTTCTTCACTAAGTTCAACAGTATAATCATCATCGTCCTCATCATCTTCACTTTCACTGTCGTTACTTAAAGTGTCTTCAGATTGTTCAAAAACATCAGAAATTTTGGAAAAATTGAAATTTTCATTCAGATGAGGAGGCATTTTGAAGCAAGAAATATTGTAAACAGCAGAGACGAAACGACAAGAGCGGCGTGTAGAAGAAAAATGAAGGGGTGACCAACGCTCGCTTCGCTTTTGTAATAGTATGCAAATGAGGGGTAGGAGCTGACCGTGACCAGTCATCGATACAAAGGAGTGGGGGGAAGTACTTTTCTTACTACTTGGATGGAAGTAGGTTAGTAGGTCACGAGACTTAGAGTGTTAAAAAATAATGGGGGAGAAACACAACGCTATAACGCATTGTGTTTCTCCCCCATTATTTTTTTAAGCAACAATTTGGAAAAAACTAAGTGAATTTACTGTTTACGCCCCCACCTTGTAATACGATCCTTTTTATCCCTGAGGAGAAAGTCTTGAGAATCTAAATTGTTAAATCTCTTCTCTTTACACAAATTCTCACAAACTCTAATTTTATATTTTAAGCCGTTACATTTTGCCAAAATGTGTTCGTGGTCAACAACACTTAGAAAAAATATTTCAAACCTTTATTAAGCCTCTCTCCTCTGACGGATATTATTTCAGGATCGTCTTCAACGGTGGGGGTTTCTGTCAGTTGTGGTCCAGAAAGATGTTTCACGACATGTACACGGCAAAAACTTTCGTTTTTAACACATTTCCTCCCACAAGCTGATCCTTTCTTAATTCCCCTGGTGAGCACTTCAGGGCAAGTAGTGGGACGGCTAAATGCCCTACGACGCTCTTCTTGTAATAATTGAAATTGCTCTGAAGGAGCAGGCTTAGGAGCAGGTTTGGGAGTAGGCTTAGTGGATTTAGTTTTATGATACGTGTGGTCTTCAGGCATAGTAAGTGGTGGGGTAGGAGGCAATGGTGACAGTGGAATGACAGGTGTACTAAGACGATGAAGCAAAGTTTCAAATGAAGGGGTATTAGGACGGGGAGCTGGCTTCTGTGGAGGCGGCATGATGGTTGATGGCGGTGTGGAGTCGTTTGAAAGCGAAGTAGAAGGCGAAGGCGGTGAAAAAATGCTTCGAAGTTTAGAAGTCTTGGTAGGCGGAAGAATAGTGCCAGAAGTTGAAGGTTGTAATCCAAGTTGCTTCTTGTACCAGTCAGGAGGATTTTTCAGACGAAGAGTTTTCTTAGGTGCAGTAACAGCCGTAGTAGAAGTTGAAGTAGAAGTAGAAGTTGAAGTAGAAGTTGTAGTTGGCAGAGATGACATGGTTGTGGCTCCAAGTTCGCAGCGTAACGTCTGGAATCAGAATGAAATGTTAGCCGCAGTCGGTGCGTCTTTTATAACAATATGCAAATGAGAGGGGTAGCAGCTGGCCGAGACTGATTATTAACCTGGGAGGTGGGAGAAAAGGGGAAAGAGAAGGTATTTATTTCAAATAATTCGCATAACTTTTGACTAAAATAAGATAACCACATTCTTCTTTTACCAAAATGTTTGTTTTACATAGACCTTTTCAATGATGTATCGCTTGTTCAAATCCGTCAATCCGGGTTCGCCGGGGGGGGGTGCTCCATTTTTTCGGCGGGGGGGGGGGGTCATTGACCTTTCCGAAAGTGGGTCAAGGTCATTCAAGATTTATAATGATCCAAGGTGATGGGAACAGTAATACTGTTCCCACCACCCTGTTTGCCTAACGGTTCCCACTCCCAACCCACTAGTTACGTTCTGCGAGGGAGGTCCCTGGACCGCCCGGGTCTACCGTAACGGTCCTGTCCGGGTCTACCGTAACCATTAATTTAAAGGGAAACTGGAACAGCTAATGCAGAAACGCAACTCTAACACCCACCCAAGCTAATCCCACCCATTATATTCCTAAACAAAATGCAAAAACCTAGTCCGCTTACCTACAATTTTCGGATGTCCCACCCCTTCTAAGTGAAGTTCAATGGAACTTCTGAATTTACAATTAATCTACCCCCTAACATCTAGCTGTAAGGCAAAACAACATTAATTAGTAGTACCAACACTTAAAACTAACAACACATCATTATTAAAAAACCAAATAATTCAACACAACCAAATACCATCATTATTCTTAAAATTAATACACCTTAATGCTAAACACCTCTTAAAATTAATACACCTTAATGCTAAACCCAACTTATAACTAACATCGCAATGCGCAAATTATTTCTTAAATACAACTTAAAACTAAACACACACACACACACACACACACATACCACATTGCATTAAAAAACGCAACATAGTAGAAGAAGTTCAAATATATATAGGCCTACTATATATTTGAAACCTCTTGCTGAGTCGCCAACAACCTTTCGCTATGAAAGTTTGTTGACGACTGACGCTAAGATCAGGCTCGTATCGCTCCTCGGATTCTCGAGTAGTGGGGGAAGTTGTTTCACTCCAGTACAGTGTTCAATCCAGTCCAGTTCGCAGCAGTGTAAAAGGAAGGTGAAGGAGTGGGGAGCGGCATATGCACTGCAACGCAAAACCAAGGTTTGAGGTTAGAATTATCCATGTGTAGTAGCGCTAAAGTGAGTAATACAGGACTAGGCGCATGCGCAATAGCATAGTCATTCTTCCGATCCAAAGTACTTGTTGCATGCGCAGCAGGTTTGAGGTTAGAATTATCCATGGCAGCTGCCATGTTTAGTCTGGTTTCACCACATAGAGTCAGCAACCGGTGGTGACCGGTCATTGGCCTAGAAGGAGTAGGGAAAGGTGGTGACCGGCCATTGACCCAAAGGAATGGGGGAAGGGGGGGGGCTCCATTTTTTCGGGGGGGGAGGGGGGAGGGGGGGAAGGGGGGGAGGGGGGAGGGGGGGAAGGGGGGGAGGGGGGGTCATTGACCTTTCCGGTCATTGTCCCCAAAACCCCCTACTTCTTTTACCATCTGTCCGGCAGCTGCCCGGAGTAATTGCCGCTATAAAACCAGGTAGTTGGTCGGCATCTGACAGCATTTGGCTAGGGTTATTACTGCCTCTATAAAAGCGGATAGTTTATCGCGTCACAAACATTCATTACCTTGCATCCTCGCAGTAATCACCTCTCCTTAGTTTTACTTTATGACTACTTCGTTACTTCTAACATGCAATTTAGCATTCATCAGCATGTGGCTTCCTAGCCACTTCATTAAATGAGTCTAGTTAATTCTAACCTCAAATATTACTACTATATTGTTCTGTTTCAATATCCTTTACACTTCATTTTATACCTCAGTCTTCTTTTAACTTCTGAATGTAACACATTAGCTATAATGGTTGCACAATGTTTAAGGTTAAAACTTTTGCGAACACAACATATATTACGAAGTACTTTTAAATCTTCAATTTCAAAGTGTAAAACTAATTTAAATAGAGTTAGGAAGAAATACAGTTTTAACCCGTTATATTCTTCTACAACTTCGCAGGTTAACGTTGACGATAGTGTTATTCACGACATTTTACGTTCTATGTTATGCTTCCACAACTTTGAACTTATTACTCCTATCGACTGTGTTCAACAGGTTTTCCTATTTTACTCCCACCATTCCTTATATAAATGCGCTCACCACAATTCCTACTTCATTATCCTCTATTCTCTTCAGCTAAGCTAGGATTTGAGGTTAGAATTATCCATGGTGGCCACCATGTCTAGTTCAGTTTCACCACATAGAGTCGGCGACCGGTTATAGGTCTAAAGGAGTGGGGGAAGGGGTGGTGGGGGAAGGTTGCCGTTTTATAAGCCCTCTCCCTAGGCGGCGCTTCTCATTCGATCGCCAACTTTCAAACGATAAACACCTCTCCCATGGCACGAATCAATTATCCCGCTATCACCAACTACTTCAACTTAAAACTATTTCTGGTGATAGTTGGATAGAATTTTTTAAAAACTTACTTTGGATGACCTTGACATATTTTTCCACATCCCAGTTATAAGTTTGAATTTCAATTTTCAACTAACTCTTAATTTTTGTTCAACTGTTAGAGTTTCGTTAACACCGACAAATTTCAATTTTATACTAACTTTTAATTTATGCTCACTTTTAGTTCAACCCCACTTTATGCGCAAATTCACTTCACCCTAACGCCAACACTATCGCCATCTCCACCCCAACCTATATGGCATAACATATAACTACAGCATCTCATATATACCCTCTAACCCCCACCGGAAGCTATATGGCATGGCAGCTGGCGCCAGCTGCCCGGGCAACTGCTCCCGGGCAGCTGCTACTTCCGGTCTAGGTGTAACCAAACCACACTACTTAGGTTTCATATTGTTGTACACAATATAACGGAGTGATTGAGATTTTTCTCTTAAAATAACCTAAATTGGCATTAATCATGGTGCAAAATCAGTGTTTTTTCTGCAGAAAAACAACAATAACTCCGTTATTTGTTGTTGGTTCCTTACAAACTTGGTATCGCTGTTTAGACAATTTACATTGTCAACTATTTTGTCCAATGTAACATTTTTATAAATTTTACCGTTTTTGAGATATTTGAGTTTAAAAATTTAAAATGGCCACCATTTGTAAAATATGCATCGGAAATTTTTTTTTTTTTTTAGATGGCAATATGGATAGACAATTTATTGCAATTGTAAGACGTGTTCTGACTTTTGCGAGTGCAAACTAGCAGGTCTGTAGTGTTCAGCAATGTGCGGTATATGTGAGGGGTTGTCATGCGAGAACTCGCCTGAAGTGGACATGGATGAATCCAGGATGGTCGAAAAAATAATTGATCATAATGTAATATTAACAACTGTTTCACTTTTTTGTTTGTAAATAATGTTCAAATATAAATAGTAACCTAAAATTTATTTTATTTTATCTATAAGTATGCTCAAATGCCAAACCTTGTAGATTCACGATCTTGTTAAATTGAATTTCCTACGTGAACTGCAAAAAGTGCAATTTTTTTATTATTAATATAAGGTTTTCTCGATAACCGTTAGAGATACAGCAAAAGTGTAAATAGGAAAAAGATGTATTTTTTATGCTCTTCAACTTTTGTATTTACAGTTTTTTCTGTATTTCCAACGGTTAATGAGATATGAGCAAAAACGTGAAAATCGGCCGCCATTTTCCAAGATGGCGGCCAACTTTAAAACTCCTTATGGAACACCGTACATTTAAATGTGTTTTTGGATTTTTCATGTAATTTTAAGAACTTTTTATAATTTGACATTTTTCTCTAAACCCAACGGTTAGGGATCTACAGGTAATTAAAGATTATTTTTAGTTCCTTAAGAATAACATGGGACAAACTTTATCTGCCTATATCTCCAAAACCATTCAGTAAAATAAAAAATACTCAAGAATAAAAATCTCTAAAATGATGTTTCAAGAACATTTCACTCATAAAAATGATCATTTACGTATAAATTAACTTATTTCCAATATGGCGGCCAAAAAATAAAATTTGTTAAAAATTTTTTGTTATTATAAAAAAAATGCCATTAAAACATCAATTTAAGAGATTTTTATTCTTGAGTATTTTTTATTTCACTGAATGGTTTCGGAGAAATGGGCAAATAAAGTTCGCCTCATGTTATTCTTATGGAACTAAAAATGAACTGTAATTACCTGTAGCTCCCTAACGGTTAGGTTTAGAGAAAAATGTCAAATAATAAAAAGGTCTTAAAATTACATGAAAATTTAAAACAGCATTAAAATGTAGGGTGTTCCATAAAAAATTTTAAAGTTAAAAACAACGCCAAAATAACCCTACATGTGAACGGACTATTTGAAGCACGGCCTCGTCGATGCAGCGTGCACGCTAAGTGTTATGAAGCTCGTGTGAACCGGGCCTTAGTTTTAAAATGTTTTCATCACACTACATCGATATCACCTGTTTTCGACCCTCACTTCTACCAACAAAACATCTGTTTTTTCCGATGTTTCAAGTTCTGCAAAATTTTCCGGCCTAGGGCGGTAATGGAAATGGTAGCAGATAAATCTAGAATATTAGAAGGTATTTAACAACAACAACAACAAATAACAAATCAGTGACGTAGTTAGTAGTTCAGCTGATAGCAACTGTTAAATATGTATGACGTAGATGGGAAAATAGTGCTTTTCCATTGGAATCAGCTGTAGTCACTTTCCGTTAGAGTATTAGTTTTGGTGGCCTTAGCTGATGTGAAGTGGTTGCCTAGCAACCAGAAACTCAAGCAGTACATCTCGCTAGGTTAGTTGAAGTTGAGGTTATGGTTTTGTTTGTTATGAACAAAAAAGTAATTTTTTCACTTGTTTAGAATTTATTGAATTGTGTAGTGTGATGAAAAATATCGTTCATAACTCGGGCCGAAAGCGTTTTGCCAACCCTCGATCATTTCAAGTTCTCGACTTCGTCTCGAACTTGAAACACGATCTCGGGGCTTAGCCGGCAAAACGCCACTTTCGGCCCTTGTGACGAAATATACTATTTCTAACTGGAACATCTATTTTTTCCTGACTTGGTAGAATTTGTTATTACAACAGCTGTCTAATGATTCAATCAATTCTTCTCCCATAAAATTAACATTGAAGCTTTGAAAGCCTGTATGGCATAGTCCTGGGGGTTAATGCTAATTAAAGTGTGATTCTGCTCATCTGCCGGACGATACCTTTTTAACGATTTGCTCGGATTTCTCCTACGATGCATAGAAGCTGAGAAAAAAGGAGGAAAAGAAACATGCTTGCCTATAAATATATAGATCCCTTTTTAGTCCCCCTTAATTCGCAAAAAAAAAAGTAAAATAAAATAAAAAATGGGAGTCATGAAATAATCCTTAACTATGTATTATTCTAGGTATTTCGCTCAACACTGGTTGGTTGCGTTAACATTTTGGAGATAGGATTACTATGATATGTTATGATTGAAGTAATTGGTGTATTCCAGAAAAATGGAAGTGGAAACAAAGGTTTCTCTGTTAGTTAGCCTGCTCTTCTGAGTTGCAATCTGGCGTATCCAGTTCCCCCACGGGGAGGCCTGGAAACGCATGAACCCTGTATATGTACATGTTTACAAATCCCTAATAAAAATACACACCGGACAGTTTAAAAAACAGGCCTACGACTCGTTTAAAACCCCATATTCGTAAAATAATTGAGATTGATCGAAAAAGTCCAGCAATAAGAGGGTGAGATAATAATTAACTTTGTAAATATTACGTGTTGGTCCGTGCGCATTTTATGATTCTGTATGAGAGAAACTAACCTAAATTAAATGGATGTTGGTTATGAAGTGACAGAGATCTATTTTTGTTTACAATCTGGCTTAAAAATTCGTCTGAAAGTAATCAGCTGTTAAGTTACAGTTCACATTTATAAACATCGTACAATGAAAGTTGGTCAACATTTAAATAAAAAAATAAATAAAAATATCCCTCAAGGAATAAATCAAAAGCGAGGGGGCGAAGCCTTAAACGATATAACCTTTTTACGAATCACCTACGCGCTATATCCTAAGCTTTAAAATGACACATCAATCTTAAAAATCGGTTCAGTAGGTCGAAAGAAAAAGGGACGTAACAGACGAAACCCCTATAGAACAAAGAAGATAAATAGTTATTATTCTTCAAAATGGTTTCGTTCGAATTTTGGAGATACGATCATGATTACATATAATAGAAGTAGGCCTAATTATTTGTGTGATTTGAGTGAAATAAAAATATTAGTTTTAATTGAGATAATTTTAAATTAAAAGAAAAACAGAAGAAAGGTATTTTTTGTTGAAAAATGAATACTAACGTTATGCGGTGCTTTCCATGTTCCAATTTTTCCCCTTTATTTTTAAGTCTAATAAAAGTTTGAGGAAGTTTAATTGAAAGATAGAGACATTGACTATTTGACCTAGATTTTATTATTTTTTTATTACATTTTTTGTTTCAAATTAAATAGTTTGATAACGCAGTTAGGAACATTCATGTTCGCGAAGCTAGAGGCACTGGAGTCGAAGTTGATATTATTCAGCTAGATTCCCAGGGTTGCTAAAACACACTATCAGGTTAAATAAATCAAATAAACACAACCCTTAGCTATTAAATGTTTATGAAGAGTGGTAATATGACTTACCTATGAACGTCAATGGTACTTCCGTGTTCCCCGCGGAAGATCGCGCCACCGTAAATAGTTTTCAAACACACCTATGCTATGAAGTCCAATCACGTTAGTATATACAGTCAATGCTAGTATGTATAAACTATCCTATCTCAAACACTCACCACATATGTCTGACAGATGTCAACCTGTTCCTTCTGAACTTTTATTATCATTTTTGTAAGTATGGTTGCCTTATAATTTGAAGATCCATTCAGACGTTTATTAATTTTTTCCAAAGAATCTTCGCCGGATTTTAGGAGTTTCTCAAATACTTCATGTAAAAATGTGATCCTTTCTAAGGTATAGCATTTTTCCATTAATGAAATTTGCCTCATGGCGAGTTTTACTTCCTCTTTACGCTCAACTTTTAGCGCAATCTCGATCAGCTCCATCAGATAGTCTAAGGAATACATCAGGCCTGAAGTAAACAACTCAGCATCAACCTGTAAAGATTATATTTTTATTAAGTAAACTAGACTACCTCGTTCAGTACAAAGCACCGCTTGTTTGCTTTGCTCATAATGAGGAGGAATTCGTATTGATTGATAGAGCTTAAATATAATAAACAAATCTACACGTGTCTACGTTTAACTACCACACTAATTCTACACTTTTTATTACCACTAACTTAAATAAATTATGAATATTAAAGCATACATTAACCACAATATCATACTAAAATGCGTGTTACAGTTAGCTCACATGTGCTGTTAGGCTATATTCGGATGACCATTAAAAAGATTTTATGAATAGAACATACATTTTTAATTCCAGTTTTAGGCGTTAATAATGCATTAGTTTATGATGTAATTTTTTATTTATTTGAAAATATAACTATAATAAGAAAATATTACATTAAACATACCTTATAAAGTTATATCAAATATTATAAACGTCAAGTAAACTTTACGAAATTTTTTCACATTGTGTATTAAAATAGGTGAACAAAACTGATATTTTTCTAGGCCTATTTTACGGTGGGATGATAATAATTAATTATTTGTTTGCAAAATTAACATAACAATTTTTTATATTGATGTATGGGCCAATATGAACATATACCTATGATCATAGTTGATCTATTACAATATTTGATCAATCTTCCTGCAATACTTTTAATAAAATATATGTATACAATATTTGACAAGTATACAGTGTTTTTTTCTGGAATTTGCACTTTAATTTATTGAAAAACTAAAATTAATATTACTGTTCAGTTAGTTGGAAACGTGTTTCAACGTTAGGGGAGGAAAATTTAACATTGAAATTCCATCCTCTCACAACTCCCCTCTAACCACACCCCCTAACTATAAAAAAAATTCAAATACGAACCCCCAATTTTTATGTCATTTTAGGATTGTATACGCAATTTAATGCCTTCTTAAAATGTGATACTTTTTGCTAAACTTAACGGTTTGTGAGCTACAGGCAATTTAAGTTCATTTTAGTCCCTCAAGAATAACATGGGGCAAACGTTTATTGCCTTTATCTCCTAAACCATTTAGTAAAAAAAATCAAGAATGAAAATGTCTAAAATAATGTTGTAAGACCATTTCACTCATAAAATTATCACCATAAGATAACTTTTTTCCAATTTATAACGGACAAATAATAATAAGTTTTTAAAAACTTAATGTTACTGTGAGAATTTTGATCTTAAAATATTATATTAAGAAATTTTTATACTAGAGAATATTTTATTCAGAATTCTACTCCCCAAATAGACGTTTCTATCAAACTGACAAGTAATATTTATTTTAGTTTTTATTAAATTAAGGAACAAAGTCTAAAAAACAAACAAAAACCATCTATATATGTTCCATTATGGGTTGACCGGTTACGCTTTTTCGATTGACAGTAATTTCAATGCATAGCATGTACCAGAAGTCACCTTTCCAGACCGGAAGTCGCTAAGTTTAAATACAAACCCCCTCATTTTATAATGAACATTTTAACATGTAATTTTAAGACAGCTTTACATTTTAATTTCCACCCATAAACCTAACGGTTTAGAAAATAATGGCGATTGAAAAAATTAAGATTTTTTCCATTAGAATAACATGGAACAATATTTAAACTCCATTATAACATTTTAGTTAAACAAACTTGCTCCATCGCAAGCATGTCTTAGACTTTTATTTTAAATATGTTTCTATTATAAATTATTTTATTTTTACAAAAAAAATTACAATATGACGGGAATTATTCAAACTGCATGGAAAGGTAAAACTTATTGCGTGATAATCAATATTTTCCGATAGAATATTATTGAAAATATTGTTCTAAGATATTTTTATGCTTGGACAGTTCTTTTAAAATAAAATGTTCTTAGAGTATGGATGTAAAATTTTCCCCATGTTATTCTTATGAAAAACCTACATTTCAATCACCATTATCTCCTAAACTGTTAGCATTGTGGGTACAAATTAAATAGTAAAGTTGTCTTAAAATTACGAGTAGAATAAAAAATTTTAGAAAATGTAGGGGTTGGTATTTAAAATTAGCGCCTTTCGGTCTAGATATGTTAATTCTGGTACACTCTGTACATTGAAATTAGTGTCAATGCATATAACGTTTACATATTAAACAGGTTTATTACATATAACGACACAATTTGTTTTTGGTAAAAAATTATTTTATTTAAATTTTATAAGAGGTGTACGATTGGTCTGGGACACCCGGTCACCATGTCATATAACCATGATCGTGTAACACTAGCCTAAAATAAAGGAACAGTACACGTTAAGGGCAAATACCTTTCATTTAACATACCCCCCAAGTGGCTAGAGGGGGTCGGTTTTGAAGCCAAACCCCCACCCCCCAGATTTCCTAGGTATTGTAAAAAAATCCATATTACATCAAAATACTAATTTATACGTAGACTGGCGTTTAAAAATACAATTTTTTTAGCAGAGACTGCATAAAGTAGTTTGAAATTTTCATCTATTCAATCTGTAAACATTATATCTTTATACCGTAAAGTAGACTGTCCATGCAGTGCAAATCACCGCTCGCTTGCTTTACTCATAATGAGGAGGACTTTCATTTTGAATTTATTTGTTTGTAATACATATAATACGCATATAAATTTCAATAGATAATCTCATCAAAAAAATTATGATTTGAAGAGCTATTTTCTCTCAGCTATTATTTATCCGTGTTATTTTGACAATTGGGCTACACGTTGTGGTACACTCACACATGTATCCATCTCCCTCAAGAGTATCCTAGCCTTCACTAGCTGCATGTCAGTGCACTGTTTTTGCACTTTCTGTCTTATAGACCTAGCAGTACAAAATAGTAGATTTCAGGTTCCAAGTTGGTATCGCACCCGTTGATATTTGTCACTTTCGTACTGAACAAGGAATCTTGGTACTGAAGACTGATAATGATAAAGTTATCGTCAAATAAATACACAATCTGCCTTTGTACTTTTTACTCATAATATGGTTGAACCAGCTAAGTGAATTAATATTTTAATTAATTTATTATATGATTATTTTGTTTTGCCGTCTGCCTCTTAGTCCCAATCAGGTCAGCGTATATCTACATCCGTTGCCTATAATATTTTGCACAAAATAAATCGAACCGTACACGAAATCTCTGCGGGTGAACTTACTAGTTCACCTGTTATTAATTGTAAAGATTTAAAGTTAGCTGTAAAGGCCCAGCATATGAGTGATATAGCTACGTCAACAAACAATATTTCCAGATAGAACTTTCATATTGGCAATAAAAGCTCTTAAAGATATCTATCAATTATCCAACTGTCACTGTCAGACAATATAGTAGGCCTAACATTTTGATAACAACAATTTGAGTAGGTTCTAGTAATTTTTGTTCTGGTTTAGGAAAGATTTAATATTTTGGAGGATTTGTTACAACCATAAAATACAACTTATAAGGATCCTTCTTAGTTATTTTGCCAAATAGTAGTAAATAGTTTAAAGAGATTGAAATGAAATACTGCAGATTTACTCTCATTACAGTACTTCTAAAGCGAAGCTTAGTTCAAGATACAAGAAAGTAAATTAATGTTTTAAGGTCTCCTGGTAAATTCAAATAAAAATGGCTATTGTAAAGACTTATATATTAACAATATTGGTTTATTTTGTATACATTAAAATTATCAAAGTTTATACGCATTTTTGAGGGTATTTTTTAGGTATATAAAAACTTGGATCAATAATAACAAAATCATTAATATGGTTCTAGATAAAACATCACTTGTCCAGACAAACTCACCTCAGATTTCTTGCAAGGGTCGGCCAGTTCTTTCATAACTACTCGCATCAACATTTTTGCCAGGTCCTTTTCTGAATCTATTGCGGTATCTGTTTTACGGATTATTTCAAAAATTCCTTCCAAAGAATTCTGACGCCAATTTAAAAGGGTACGGTAGGCATTTGATAACTTTGTTAGTTCTGTCCCAGTTAAAGAATACTGTTTGTCTTTTATTGATGCAAGTTCCTTAATAGCTATCTTCATTTCCTCATAACGATTTGCTATTTCTGCAGAATAAAGTAACTCAATCAGCTGTTCTTCTTTACCATTTGTGTTAAACTTCTTGGAATCCAGCAGCAACTCATCGACGCCCTGTAAAAATAAAAATTTAACTCACAGTGTTATAAAACATACTTTTCACATTTTTTATTATAGACTCTCTGTACCAAACAATAACTTTATATATTTCTTTAATTGTACTTTTGTATATAAAAAAACTCTTGGCAGAAAAATGTGTTAAACAATAATTACTGAAATACATTTTTATATTATAGTTAGTTTGTTATTATGAAAACTGATACATTTTTTTATAATAACTTATGACACATGTCTACACTAATCTCAAAAGACAATCAAAATCGTCAAAAGTGATTAACAAACAACAAAACTTAAATTTTATTTATAACTTAACTTGCATAACTTAACTTGTTTACTAAACTACTTAGTTACGTCATTATTTTAACAGGTCCTTGTGAGGACCCTGATAATTTTCATTCAATGATCATGCTGATTAATTAAATGAAATTAGATGGATAGAACAATTTTGCAGAGGTTTGTTATCGTTTTTATTTTTTGTAAACAAATATGCTCATTTTGACATATAGAAGGTAAAAAGAGCGATTCCATTGGCAATAAAAAGTAATCATAGACCAGCGCTTTATTTTCCTACGTTTTTCGAGGCATAATATTTTAACATGAGATGTCTCTATTTATTTGGTTCTGTATACATTGGCAATAAATGGGGATGTTTTTAGGTAAGAGGGTAAATCTAAAGTAAAAAAAAGTAGACCTAATATCTACTTCAAAATAAACATATTTTTTTATACACTGGTGCGGTGTCTACATTACTGACAGGCCATGCGTTGTTTTACTTGGATTGAGTATTCAAATTTTAATTAATTTTTTAATTTGAATAAAAATTGTACATGTCTTTTAAGGGTAGAACAAGAAATACACAGAGTAATGTACAGGGTACATTGGATTTAGTACAGCTATTGTCACAAGGTTTCAATATTCTTGACAAGTCTGAGTTTTCTGTAAAATCGTCTATGAGTAATGGAAAGGTGTACTTTTAGAACTATAAATCACGAATATTAATGTTTAGTATAAGTGCAACAAAAACATTGAAGACAAATACATAACTTCTAAATTCTAACCCAAATGGGAATTGAATATAACAGTATTTTGACAAATTTACCAAGAAGCTATTGCTTAAAATAAATTATAATATCTATATACGTTAAAATAAACCAAATGAAGGTGACTGAATTTGTGAAAGGATTTTTATATTTCTGTTAATAAATTGCAAATACACCACGTGCGAAGAACTGGTACACAGCTAGTATACAATAATGCACGATTCTTTTTTTCACCACATTTATAATCTTATTTTTTATAACATTTTATGTTTGAGTTAAAAACAAAAACGGCCAGATACAAATTCGCCAGTGGTTGGAGGGTCGACGAAAAGATACAAATTCGCCAGGTCCCAAACAGGTAGAAAATCGGGGCCGTCAAAACATACAAACTCGCCAGTTCTAGGAACTATTTTTTTATAGTGCTCAGCCACTCAGGGAACCAAGGAATGCGGCCGGTCGGACTCTTCCCCTGCAGTTGGCCGAGTTGGGTGTTGTTTTCGGCTTGACCGAGTCATAGATAAAGCGTCTTGAGACAAAACTACTGATCAGATCGTTGCAATTTTTGTGTTAATACTGATTACCCATGGCCCTCTGAACCTATTGATTCTCGTGAAATATTTAGAACACTCCCTTCGCTCGTGCTCTAACTTACATCTCACTTGTGGCTTAAACTCTTTCATAATACAATCACTGCATAAACTACTATTAAATTCATTTACTCGTAGGTGATGCATTAGTAACAATAGCTTTCAACATTCCCACGGCAACACCTACTTTACGCATTCCACGTGATTTAAACATAACATCATATAATTAATTACAATTATGAACTAGATTAAAAATTTTCTTAAGATTATTTTGTCTAAGATTATTTTTGTAGATTGTTTGTGGGGAGGACGGTTTCCGTTCGATCTGTTGAAATATCGTTGATAATTAAATAGATGACGTTTATTTGGCCGATTTAATATCAGCAGTAAAATTTACTCAGTAAATTGACTTATTCCCGTTTTATAGCCCAGGATATTGAAAAAGTAAGAAAATATCAAAAGATTTTAATAAACGTGAGCAATAAACTGGCTGAGGAATTTGTTATTTTAATTCCACCAAAACATAAATTGTCAGTTGTGATCTAAATTTCACTTCGTGCACTTATAATTGAGTTATGTGATGTTTTAATGAATAGTGGAAGGAAGAGTTGCAAGGTATTTGAATTATAACTGAGGCAATGATATATACAGGATGTTCGGAAAAATGGTCCAAGATTTTTTTATGCCAGTAAGTAATTTTGCACAAATTGTTAATATGCATTATTTTTACGAAATACTGATAAAAGGCAGCGAAAACTTGCAAACAAATATAATGTTATTTATGATAGAAATCTATATATATAATTCCGTGAGCGAATCGGTCCCCACGAAATATCTCGAGTTAGAAGTAAAATAAGGTAACGTATGATGGCTCATTTTAAAGCTTGAGGGCCAAGGACGCAAGGAAAAATACCAGAACTATCAAAAGTTACCTGGGCTTCGCCCTATTGGACCTTGAAGTTACAATATTAATCTAATGGGAGGAAGAGTTTTCGATCTACACGTGTGATTAAGCAGATGTTTCAATGAATATTTTTGATCTTTATCATTAACTCAGCTGGTTATTGAGGATATATTTAGACTTAAAATGACCTAATTATAACTTTTTTAACTGGCAATGCACTATAAAAAAAGGAGAACACCAATAGTTATGGAAAAATTACAGATCCACAGTAGATTTATTCTTTGTGATTCCATCTATTTTGTGTGCAGAATATACCACAAAAGGTGAAATGGTTAATATACCAAGGTGTTATAATGTAAAGCGGGTGATATAAAATTTAATATATTTTCTTTACTCAGTGAATTAATTGTCGTTTGGTTATTATGTTAGTGCTTTAAATATTTGATATTTAATGGTTGGGGTTGAAATAAGTGTTTATTTTAGACTAAATTATATTATGCAAACTACTAACAATGTTCGGTGTGAGGGAATTTTGTTTTATTTAATCTCTGCTTATTGCTTTACGTAGGTAGTACGGAAACAATAAACGCCCGTTAATCCATAAGACGGAGAGCTATCCATAGAAAACGAACAATATATGAATCAATCTTTTACTTCATTTTACCAACAGACAAAGTAGACTACAATAACAGCACGAGGTTTGTCGGTAGCACGAGGGGTTAGGGGATTTGGGGCACGTTTGAGGGAAGGGGGTACAAAGAGAGCACGGGGGTCCGGGGTGGAACGACGGGCATGGGGGCACGGGAGCATAAGGGAAACGGAGGGAACGGTGAAAAACGGTGGTATAGGTTCAGGGGGGCATGGGGGAAACGGGTGGCACGGGGGAGGCATGGGGAAGAGAGGGAGCGGAGGGTATGAGAATGAACGAGCATAGGGGCACTGGAGGAATGGGGGCGCTGTGTATTGGAGTGCAAGGGACACGAGGGACTTGGGTAATTATGGGGGTACGTTCGAGGCATGCGAGCACAGTAACACGGGGGGTAAGGGGGTTATTGGTTTATTGCTGATTTGTTACAGCCCAAAAGTTTGATCAATATTATGTAATATTTTATAAGAAAATCCAAGCTTATAAATTTTTAGTACAGCTTGAGAAGAAATACAATAATTAATTGTGCAATAAGATGATTAATTGAAATTTACTTTTGGAGATAACAGCACCAGTTTGATTTTTAGGGGCCTTTGCCCCTACAATCCCCTAGTATGTAATAGAAACTTCAATATTTTTTTAATTCACTTTTAGTTAAAGATTAATATCTCTAGTTCTAAATAAGACACAAAGTTACCGTAATTCTGGTCCTAAAGCAACTAGTACATCAGTTTCTTCAATTTGAGTTATCGACCATTGAAATTCGTTGAATTTTAAGTGACTAATGATTTCCAGTCAACATAAAATTTATTGGTTTTGCTGAAATTCGTCTGCAGTGAAAGAAGTACAACTCAAGTTATAAATGAGTTTCAAGGATCATTCTGGTCTTAAATTACAATGTACATTGTTGACCTAAATTCCAGATACTGAGTGTTAAAATTTGATACGTTTAAGATGAGATAGGCACACTTTTTAATACAAAATATTTCTTTTTATTTAATTTGGGTAAAGTTTAAAACATACAAACCGCTACAAACCAAGCCAATTCAAATTATCAAATACACTAAATAAGGCCGATGATCCACTGAGTTATTTGATACCAAACCCCACAACCTATCTCAATTAGAATAGGATATATAGGAAAAATAATAAAATAAATGAATTCAATGTTTAAAACATCCATAAGAAATGTAGAGAGAAGAATTCTAATTTCCGTATAGGTATCTTTGAAATATATATTTCGTATATACAAACGAATATTTTCAAAAACGGTTTGCGGCATTGTAATCAGTGCAAAAATCTACTGAGAAATGATGTGTCACAATACAATCTTTTTATTAGAAAAAATTATTTGTATCCAATATGGCGGCCAAAAATTAAGGACCATTCAAAATAAAGGATTTACCACTCAACAATTATTGGCGTTGGTACCACAGCTCAAATTTGAAAGTTGCACGTAAACATTAAAAGGGAAGCTATTTTCAAAATGTATCCCATATATCAAAGAACCGCCAATTTGAAAAGTGATTTTATCGGTGTAAATCAAAACTAGTATACGTGTTGCTCGAAATCGAGCGTTATGGTTGTTGTAAACGGTGTTACTAATATGTTTTGCTAATTGAACTGATATTTATTTAGAGCCAAGTATAGAGATTGCAATATTCATAGACCTATCAAAATTCTCGAAAAACTTATGCCTTGAACTTTTAAAACCCATTTAATACATACATATACATTGATTAAGGCGTATTTAATTCTGATCCTAATCGAAAACCTACGTTAGGCTACTAAGGCTTAGGCCTAAATAAACAATCAAAATGATATATTTATAAAATACTAATAAGTAGTCTATGTGTTGCCTAATAATGATGCAAAATTATTGTTTAAAAAAGTTATCTTTATGCCTACTTTTACAGACCTTCTATCGAAAATCAAGTTATTTGTTTTTAAATATTGTTGCTCTGTCCATTTGGGTATATTATTGTAATTTTCACACTAAAACACTAAATGCAACATGCAAGCCGTTAAAAATTCGATCACTACATTCAGACCTACCAATAATACCGATATTTTTTAAGCCAACAAAAGATAGTAGGCCTACAACACTTGTAGGCTTTTGCAAATTCTTGATAAATTGTTCTGAACAGTTAATTAATTTATCCAATATGCTCAAAAATAGGTAGTTTTTGGTCTAATTATTTTGATGTTGTTAAATCTAATAGGACGATTTGATTACGCCACTTAGGTTTAAACCTAAGGGTATTTGGCGTTTTAGCATTTGGGATTTCTTCTTGAAATATTTTTGGTTGTCATTCTTGGTATTTTTTGTACTTTATTACAACTTACACTCTAGAATTTGTATAATGGTTTAGCCAGAGGAAATTAAAATTTCTAAAATACTGGCCAAATGAGGTGGTTTTACTATTTAGTTAACTCTTTTGCAATTATATTCCCATCACTCTGCATTACAAGCTGACGCTTCTTCGAGAGTCCGTTAAAAAGTAAATATATAAAGACTCTTAGCAGTTTCCGGAATGCTTACGCTAAGTCATCATAGTTTAACACTTTACACTCAAGTGTTTTAAACATTTTTTTACATTATATTGTATTTGATACTTTTTATAGTGTACGGCTTTTCTTTTTATACTATTTGTAGCCTACTGATACTCCAAAAATTTTGATCACTTTTGGATATAAAATGTTAGTTAATTTGACTGGTTTTTAATTTTATTTTAGTCTTAAAATTTGCTGCAAGAAAAATATTTGAAAGGAAAAATGCAGTCGTTTAAAAAGTCCTACATTTTATACAAGTTTCGTCGCAACATCTGTCTAGCGCTCCATTACAACGAATGGAGCTGCATCCGTCGAGTATGAACGGGCAAACACTAGTCATCTTTGAAGAACAAAATATTTATAAGGGGCACAAATAAATTTCAAAGTGAACAAAAAAAACTCAAATTGTCTTTTGAGGCATTTTCTTCATCCTCCATAAAGCTTCAACTTGCATCTTGTAGCGCACTTCAATTTTATAATTGTAAGCTAGAGGCAGACTCCAAATCAAATTTTTCTGTGTTTAAAGCGGTCTTATACTATTATGTTCAACTCAAACTTAGATTGGTATAGAAAATGTTAGCAAAGTCGTCTTTACGTTTTGTGAAAAAATTACAAACATTTTGATAAACCTTCGTTATGTTTTATTAAATTAAAGAACTTTTTCATTGTAAATTATTAACAATTTTATGTCATTAGATTTTTTCTCAATGTACTCATCATAGTAACTGATTTTGCCTTTAAATCAAGAAAAATGTGTCTTTATTTTTTAAATTATATTTTAAGCATTTCAATATATTATATTTAATGTCTAATCTGTTTTTCTTCTTTTAAGCAAAACAATAAGGCCATTCCAAATTTGACATTAACATTTATAGTTTTTATTAATAATTATTTAAATATATGTTTTATTATGTGTGTACATAACTCTTATACATTACTGAATATTTGACTAATACCTGAGAGGATGTCGCAGAGATGAAGTAAGTAAAAACTACTATGACACCAGTGACCACTTTCAAGTTCAGCATCTTGCGAAAGCTCAACTCGAACTAGTTGGCTGTTCAACAATTTTATTCCCCGTAAGATAATGTAGTTTATGACTAACTGTTTACATACAAAGTGCAAAACTGTAGCACTATTTGTTCATCAAACAAACAGAACAAATACAGCGATTAAGTTGGAAGCAAAGTTCTGCATACTCTACACTCTACAGCAACATTTAACTGTTTTAAAATTATTTAAAAACTTTTATAACTTTTAAAAATATTTTAGATTATATTTGATATGTAACAGATATCAATGAATTTATTTCATATTATTATTTCATAGAAAATGTTCTATTCATTCAAAAATGTTGCAAAATTTTTTGATAAAAATATTTTTGACTGGTGAAAATTTACTTGATATTAAAAAAAAATATATGCTTGTACAAAATTCAAATACCAAGCAACAACATAACGCAGAGTTTCACCAATATTCACTAAAATGTTTTTGGGGTTTAACTTTTTTTGTTAAATCTACTATATATTTGTCAAATACCACTCACTTAATTATCAGAGAATCTCCAAAACAATAAAGTATAGAGGGTTGAAATTGGGTATAGATGTTCCTATTCGCTCAAAAGTGTTCACTAAGGAAGGATTTTGCATGGGCGTTAATCTTCTCTCATAAGTCGTCGTTAAGAAACGGTTTTTCAAAATTCCGTCATGGCTCCAACACAATCAAATTATCAAATTTCATTTAATTTTATTCTTACGGCCTATTTTAAATACAAAGTTAGGAAACAACGAATATGAAAAACCAAGTGACATAAAAAATTGCCATTTGGCATGTAAGATCTACTTTGCTCGTACTTTTATTTATTTATTTACACCGTCCCCCATATAAAGAGCCAAGTCACTTATCATTATATTAAACAACCGAGGCTCGGGAACTGACCCCTTGTGGGACGCCATGAGTTAATTGTTTTACAGCTGAAGACTTTCCATTTCCGCTGCCCACCTGCTGCCCACGCCCTGTCAGATATGATCGAAGCAAATCCTGGCTTTTACCCTGAACCCCATAGAAATCTAGTTTTTTTCTCAACAAAATGCCATGATCCACTGTGTCAAAGGTCATGCTAATATCACATAATGTGACCCCAGAAACGCCTCCGCCCTCAATAGACTAATAAACAATTTTTTTTTTCAGAGCCTGAACTGCATCAATAGTGCAGCGACCAGCTCTGAATTCAAACTGGACTGCCGTGAGCAGGTCTCTGGATTTAGAAATGGTGACTAAGTTGTTCCTTAATGATGCATTAAAAAAAAAAAAAAAAAAAAAAATTGAAAAAAAAACTGTTAATACAGAGATTGGCTTAACATTTTGTGGCAGGTCATAGCTACATTTCTTGTGAAATCCTACATAGGGACTATCCTCGCTGTCTTTAAAACATCAGGGAAAACTCCCTCAGAATGCACAGATTTATACAAAAGGTTAGTGGTACAATGATATAAACTACAAGTTCTTTTATAAAGGAAGTTGAGACTTCATAAATGACCTTACTTTTGAGCTTTTTAATTTATATACAACAGACAGTATGTTCTCACATGTAATAGGGGTTAAACTGAATATTGAACTTGTACTGGTCTGTTGTTCTAGGAGTTCCACAGCTCAGTTTACTGGGGTTTCTATGGCATTGCGGGTTTGTTAAACTGTAGTTACAAAAAAAGAAAAAAACAGTAGTTCCTCAGCAGTAAGTTTTGTGGAGGGGATGGATGTAGGGGGGGCCCTTCTCTTCTAATCACAGTCCAAGCTAAAGAACAGGTGTTTCGAGCAGACTCGATGAACTTGACATTACTGTCATGTTTGGCTTTTATCAAATTTAACTTATACTCGTTGTTAATTTGAACATATCTTCTCTTAGCCTCTTTAGTTTTGGATGTCCTATACATATAATATGCAAGGAGCGTCCATCTCTTAAGATTTTCAAGGACAGGATATTTTCAATCAGGGGCAATTGCTTTCTTAAGTTTACTGTGAGATTTTACAGTTTTTTTAGGAAAACACTCATAGTACAACATGAGGAAAGTTCTTAAAAAACTTCTAAAAGCCTCATTCGCATTTCCATAATCTAATATGAGATTCCAGTCCAGCATTACTAAGAGCAGCAATGGAACTAATAATTTTGTTTTCCAAGATAGGCCTATAAACAGAAACATTACGCTTACATTTTTGGGTGTTTTAAAAACATTGTACATTAAAAAATAATAAGCACAGTCCTAGATTAAACATGTCAGTATTTGCACTAGGCCTAGGCCTAGGAAGACCGGTATAATGGTTCAGCTTAGAACAATCATTACAGTCTATTTCATTACCTTTAAGATCTAGTTGATCTTCGACTTTCCTAAACAAGTTCGCGAAGGTACATAGTTTGCCCTGCGATTGGGTTTTACAACAAATTCCTTACGACTATGCCGGCTGGCCAGAATGACTCAGTCAATAATGTTGGTTTCTCTGAAACACCAATTTTGAAAAACATGTAAGAATCACGTTTAGGAGTCAGAGGAACACATTCACCTGACAAAATAAAAATACGATAAAATAAAATAAAATCTATTTATACTTACTTAATATGCTAAGGGTTTCTTTGTGTGCTGAGAACTCCTCCTACAGTTTTCAACCTAATCTAAGGTTTTTTGTGTCTTTGGATAGGGCTTGGTCTGTGGTTGTTTCACAAAAAACTGATGAGAATCGGATTGAAAATAAAAGCGCTATCCACCATTGAAGTCTCAAAATTTCCCATTTTAATAACATTGGGATTGAGTAAAACATGTTTAACATATGTTAATAATCAGCTGTAAATACGTGTAGTTTTTTGTGATTACAGATATTCACAATATTGGATTGATCGGATGTCATTGGTTTAGAGCTAAAAGTAATGTTTGTATTGTATCAAAGTAAATTTCTCGATTTCGAGCAACACGGATACTAGTGAACTTAAAACATATAGAAATATAATACAAGTGACAAAATACAAACCAAATTATAAAACAACAAAGGTTACAACACAACACTACACTAAACCCCATCGGTAACAGGAAATATATTTAAGCTATTGCAATAGGTGCCACCAGAGTCAATATTTACCTGTTCATTGATCAACTTATCCCTATCCTTACATTTTTTTTTTCTTTAAAAATAAACAATTCCTCCCATGCACTAATTAGATTACCCTTTTTGCAACTCTGCAACACACTTGAATTGTTCTCAATATTTCCCAATGAGTGATCATTTTCCAGGAGATGTTTGGCAACATTTGATCTTTCTGCTTTGTCACTACGCCAAGCTGAAATATGACTTTTATAATTTTTTACAAAATTTGCAGTTTGACCTATGGATATCACAATCATTACAACAATTCTTGCACACACCAGAGTCAACAAACCTGTTACAATTTTCTATTTTATGATGCAATGTCTTACTCATTGTGTTTTTGTTTCAAAAGCCGCAGAAACGCCATGTTTCCTAAATAAATATGTTTGCAATCTGCTGTGTTCTTTCTCCTGTGTAGTTGAAAACAGCGTATTTCTTGTTACCTTTATCATCAACTGTCAAAGTAGTAACATTGCGAAGACTCTCGTGACTTCTAATCCTACTTCAAATCATCGCACCCATTTCATCAATTACAGATGGATAACTGTTAGCACCTACAATGGCCTTGATAACCGTTAACTCCTTTTAGCGAATTTCCCATAGGGAATAAGCTATTACCGTAGGTCTCATGGTAAGACCTAAGCCCGGGACCATGTTACTTTTTCGTTTTAAGGTGCCCAGAGACCAAAAATAATAATAATTTTATATATATATAAAAATTTTATAAATTTTATAAAAAAAATTATATACATATATATATATATATGTATATATTTATATATATATGTATGTGTCCCTAGGCACGATAACTCTCGTAAAAAAGGTCCGATCGACACCAAATTTGGTAGAGATGTGTAATCCTACGTTTATTCGGATGAGTTCGTAAACCAGACATATCGACTTACCGGAAGGGATAGTTTTGGGGGGTTTTGTACCCCAAAAATGGGTTTTTTGCATTTTTCATATGTAATTTAAAGAATTTTTAAATTTTTGTTTTGGCCATTGGATTTAGCTCAAAAAACACACAATTTAGTATTTTGAAGCTTTGCTCTATCTCCATTGGTTACCGAGATATTAAAAAGTCCAAAGACAGTACATTGTATTTTGAAGCTCCAATGTTAATCTTATGGAGAATAAGGATGTGTTAATATTTCACTTATTAACCAATATTTATGGATGAAACTTGGTATTTAGCATCATTTAGTTGAGATTCATCCATTTATGGTAAAAAAAATCTTGGTTTTAGCGAATTTCCCATAGGGAATAAGCTATTACCGTAGGTCTCATGGTAAGACCTAAGCCCGGGACCATGTTACTTTTTCGTTTTGAGGTGCCCAGAGACCAAAAATAATAGTCATTAAAAATTTTATATATATATATATATATATGTATATATGTATGTATGTATGTATGTATGTATGTAAATATGTGTCCCTAGACACGATAACTCTCGTAAAAATGGTCCGATCGACACCAAATTTGGTAGAGATGTGTAATCCTACGTTTATTCGGATGAGTTCGAAAATCAGACATATCGACCTACCGGAAGGGGTAGTTTTGGGGGGTTTTGTACCCCAAAAATGGGTTTTTCGTATTTTTCACATGTAAAATTAAAAAACTTTAAACTTTTATTTTGACCATTGGATTTAGCTCAAAAAAAAAAACACACAATTTAGTATTTTGAAGCTTTGTTCTATCTCCATTGGTTACCGAGATATTACAAAGTCTAAAGACAGTACATTGTCTTTTGGGGCTCCAATGTTAATCTTATGGAGAATAAGGATGTGTTAATATTTCACTTATTAACCAATATTTTTGGATGAAACTTGGTATTTAGCTTCATTTGGTTGAGATTCATCTATTTAAGGTAAAAAATCTTGGTTTTTGTACTTATCATGGCAGCAAACCTGCATACTCTTTTCCCATGTTAATCAAATGCAGAATAGGCAAACTCTTTTATTTATGGACAGATATTGATTAAACTTAGTATATGGCTTCATATGGTCGAAATATTTTTTTTTGTGCTAAAAACCTACTTTTAGTGTTCCCCATGGCAGCATACCTGCATACTCTTTCCCTATATTTATCTTAAGGAGAATAGACATTTATTTCCCTATTTATGAGCACGTGATGAAATTTTGTTTACAAGTTTAGCTGGTCAAAACTAATATTACTAATTTGGAAATTCGCTGAGTACGCAGGTCTGCTGCGACGGGGGGTATTTTCCTACTCTCTGCACTCAAGGGAATCTTATAGGCTCTATTATACTACATGGAACGAAAAGATGCCATTTTGTGACTCTTTGGATGGACATTATTGATAGGGGTGTTTGTTTGTGTTGGCTTCCTATGAATATCAAACTCAATATTGTCTTGACGTATTACTTACCACTGTCTGTTAGGACTCAAATATGATCAATCTCCTAGTTAAAATAATAGTAATAACTATATATTGCTATGTGAACATGGTAGAAAGACAACTGATTTAGATTTGCTCAAGGTCAAATAAAATGGTTGATTGGAGTGAAGTTTTTTCAGAAGATGATGTTAATATTAATTATGACAATTTACAAGAAATTCTAGATAATGTAATTAGTAATAGTAATAGATCAATAGTTACGGACAACAAACTAAGAAAAAGCAAAGAGTTTGAGCCCTTGTATTACGATGAATATAATTAAGAAAATTGAAAAAAAGAAACTTTATAAAATTTCCAAAATAAGGGCTTATCATACTAATTTTATTGGCTACTTATATAGATTTTTCCATTACTTGAAATTAGAAATGGAATGGAAAATTTACATAGAACAATTTTTATTCACGAAAGTTAGACAATTGTAAGGTTGACACTTCCCAACAGTGGAAAATAATTAATGAGCTAACCGGAAGTAGCAAAACTTATTCTATTGACCGCATCGAGCTTGCAAACGGAACTCTGATAACCGAGCCGAGCGATAACGCCCAACAAATCAACAGCCACCATCTCAGTACAGTCTACCCAACATAGTACAGTCCCGCCAGAATGCCAAATTTCCTTCTTCATAACACCTACCTTGTAGGAAGAAGTCAAATCAGTTATTCGTAACCTAAAAAACAAAAAATCCACTAGATTTTATAAATTTACTGTTTGTCTATTAAAACATATAGCTGATGATATTGAACACGTTCCAGTTTATTTGATTAATAAAAGTTTCAGTAAAGGCATATTTCCTGAGAAACTTAAATTAAGTTCTGATGTACCTATTTTGAAAAAGAGCATTTAAATTAGACAATACGAGACCATTGTTTTCCAAAGTGTCTGAAAAAATAATGATGTTAAGATTATACAAGTTTCAAAAGCATATATAGGCTACATTTTTAAGTAATAAAAAGTTTGGTTTCATTAAAGGCAAATCAACTGAGAGGGCTTTAATCACAGTAACTGAGTATATTTGAAATGGATTAAATTCCTAATTAATAAGTACTGATCTTTTTATTAATTTTTAAAAGCTTTTGACATGGTCGACCTTGAAAATATCATCCGAAAATTAGAGAATGCTGGTATTACAGAAGTGGTGCTAAATTATTGGTTTAAGAGTTTTTTTTTACTGTCAGAAGGCAACAAGTAAAAATTAAAATGTTTTAAGTGACCCATTCACAGTTCAGTCAGCATTCACAGTTCAGTCAGGAGTTTCGCAAGGATCAATGACCTCTGCGACCCTTTTCATTACGATGTTTTGCAACTCGATATTTTAGGAAATATAAATGCGTTTGTTGACGACATAGCACTTTTTATTCATTTTAAAATTAAAATTTTTGGGAAAAGAAAAAATAGGGACCATGTTTTACTCAGGACATGGTGTTTACTAAATAGAATGCAAGTAAATGTAAGCAAGACCAAATCTATAAATTTTTATCTAAACGGTTTAGACATTCCCTCTCCATTGTTCTTCCACTCAACAAAATGCAATTTTCAAACGTGCACTTTTAACATTCTCGAAAAAGTACAGTCTCAAATATTTAGGTGTATTACTACATGAAAAGCTGTTAAATTCAGAAATTAAGATCACAAATAAGAACGTTTTAGTTTTTGAAAAATTTTTGTAATACTGATCTTCTGCAAACTCTATATTGTTTCCCTAATTAATTCAAGACTACAGTATGCCTTGGCATGCTGGAGAGGTGCTTACAAAGCTTTAATAGCAAGATTAAGAACAAAATTTCTTTTTACGTATAATTCTAAATAAACCAAGAAGAACGAATTCATTTCCTTTGTTTCAGCAGTTAAAAATTTTACCTATTTAACATTTGTTTGCATTTAAGATTATTTTTCATTCGAAGTGGAAATATAGAAATCTTGAGGGCATGTCATCTTTAAAACACAAGAAGCATCACTAGTAAATTTTTAAGTTCCCTAAAGTCAAAAAGACAGTATTCAGACACTCTTTCCAATATTTAGGCCCAAAATATTATGATCAATTGCCACTTCATATTAAAAAAAACCGATAGATCGCTCAAACACTTTTGTAAATTAATTACTATCTGGCTTTTTCCAAAGAAAATGTTTACTATCTAAACGACATACTTGCTTAGTTACGTATAGATACATTTTATATATTTATTTATTTGGCTATTTTTACTGTTTTTTATATCGTAAATGTTTATTTTTCGTTATTATTGATCTTTCATTTATTATTTATTAGCAAAATACTCAGATGTTACGGGTATCACGATGCTATACTTAGTTTAGTGTTTTATTATCAATTGTTGTTATCTTTTCTATTCACTGGTTACACTACTGGATAAAGTGGCCAGTTAATTTCTCATTATGTTTTGTACCTCTTTGAATGTAATTTTGAATGAAAGAATTCATTTATTCATAAAAGGACACCGCTTTTAGTAATTGGTTTTGAAACTGTGAAAAACTATAATTTGTTGTTGTACACTTAATATCCTCTTTACAAAGATACTGCAACAATAGTATATTTCGTCACAAGGGCCGAAAGTGGGACTCGTTCATTTCGGTCCGAGTTATGAACGATATTTTTCATCACACTACACAATTAAATAAATTCTAAACAAGTGAAAATTTATTTTTCGTTCATAAAAAAACAAAACCCATAACCTCAACTTCAACTAACCTAGCGAGATGTACAGCTTGAGTATCTGGTTGCTAGGCAACCACTTAACATCAGCTAAGGCCACCTAAACTAATATTCTAACGGTAAGTGACTACAGCTGATTCCAATGGAAAATCACTTTTTTCCCTTCTAAGTCATACATATTTAACAGTTGCTATCGGCTGAACTACTAACTACGTCACTGATTTGTTATTTGTTGTTGTTGTTGTTAAATACCTTCTAATATTCTAGATTTATCTGCTACCGTTTCCATTACCGCCCTAGGCCGGCAAAACAGGTGTTTCGTTGGTAGAAGTGAGGGTCGAAAACAGGTGATATCGATGTAGTGTGATGAAAAAGAGGTTTTTAACACCAAGTGAGCAAGGTTCTTTCAACCAGGTATTGACAAAAATAAGTAAGTAATTGCTTGCACCAAAATAAGAATTCAGTTGAAGCTGATTTAAATAAATTATTTAAAACGAGTTTTTAAATTCTAAATCAATTAGTGTAAACCATAAGGATGGAGTTCAAACAGTACGTCAATACCAGAGCCAGAGACGGATCACTTTGACGATCACTTTGACTCCTGATCCATAACCACGGCTTCGCCCGGTAGTCAAAGTGATCAGGCAGCTGTGAAATGGAGCTAAAGGGTTGTTTGTAATCCTTGGCATTGTTTTTAAAGTCCTGCCCTTACAAGGAACCCTCTGTTTGTGTAGCTCCTGTAGATTATTTATATTCGACCGTGAAAAGGGAGTTTGCTTTGGTCTAAACTTGAGATGAAATGAAGAAAAATTAATATTACTTCTGGCGTGTTAACTTCAAGTAAATAAAACATATTTGGTATTTTCTTAGCAAGTATAAAACTCTCTTCCGGGTTATTAATATTCATACAAATGTAATAAAAGTTGGTTTTTAAAGTTATTGTAATGCATACTGTTGCTTGAATTATTAATTTAAGTCGAACCCTTAGTCCTCAGTAAATTACAGTAAATCTACTTTTATCTTTTAATCCTTGCATCACTGTTCAAACTGTTTAGCCTAAATTCTTAAATTTTTTACTAGTAGCTTAGTATAAATAGTCTGAACACATGAATATATAATAACGTAACCTGTTTTCAAAACGTTTTACTGACAAAAAACGGTATTTCAGAATATTTTTATAATTTTAAATATATTTTTCGGGTAACGTTCAGTTATTATTTATTTTATATTTTTGCGTTCACAACAAGGTATGTTATATTATTTATTTTGCAAATCTTTATTAATTTATTTAAACAAGGACTCATAAAAACTATATTGATAGGTGCATGTATGATATGTATCTATTATCTGAAAAAGTTTCATATTACCAAATTTAACCAAAGTACAAGGAACAAGATGTATTCACAGTCTCATTGCAAATTGCTTTTCTCGGTTAATGCAGTAGTAATAAAACTTAATTACTGATCTCCCGGCAGTACCACTAAAACACGTCGTTACTGTTGGTATTAAGTTCATTCGGACAAGTTACGACATGCAAGAGCTTAGCAAGGTTTGAGGTTTTGTTACTGCGTAAAACGTTCATTATGAGTTTGACTCAAACCTCTAATAAACATCTCTACAACATGCGTTTCTTCAACGGGGATCTGCATTATATTAGGCTTGCATAAATACTTGTTAACATTTTAGTTTTGTTGTTGTTTCTGATAAAAACAAGATTCTCCCCTCTCTGAATGTTACTGTTGAGAAGAATGGATGCCTATGAGTCCGTGGTACTGATAACTTTTGAATGGGACCTCCGATTTTGATTAAATTTGGTATGAACATGTAAGACCTGGTCTATTTTCATTAGTTAGCGAATCAGCAAGATCGGGTTATGGAAACGGGGTTTTATGGGGTTTCAAAGGGGTAAAAAATGGGTTTTTGGCATTTTTGGACCTTAATTTTCAAAATTCAACAATTTTAACTGAAACCATTTAAAAGAGCTTAAAAAAACAAATAATTTAGTATTTTGAATTTTTAACTTGGCTTAACGGGTTACGGAGAAAAGTCAAAAATAGGCGTGGAGTCCCATTGGTCATAATCCCATTTGTTATAAACGCGAAAACCGTCCTACTAGTTATAAAAACGACTCATTCCCACTAGTTATAAAATTTATAACTAGTGGGACAGACTGATGTTGGTTTATAACTAGTGGGAAAATAATGTGCCAACGTAATTCAAGCCCAAGGAGTCCCATTGTTCATAATCCCATTGGTTATAAACGCGAAAACCGTCCCACTAGTTATAAAAACGAATCGTTCCCACTAGTTATAAAAACTGGCGGGAAAATGAAAAGTTTAAATATGCCCACTGGTTATAAAAGAACCGTTCATAAAGAACAGTTCGAAAAGAGTCGTTCACTTCAGGTTTTTCCCTGCTATGCGCAAAGTTGATGCGCAGTCGGAGTCGACCGAGACGCACTCGCCTGCTTGTAATTCAACGCAACCTCATGCCGATCTGTGCATAACTTGCCACATATCGAAATGTAGGCGTTGAATTAAATACGCGACACGGGTTTTTGTACAAGGAACAACTTTTACAGTTCTCAACCCATTTTAATTATTTTTGTGCATTGTATAGAGCTTGACATGAAGTTGTTTATAAAGTAAATTGGTAAGTATAGCCTACATTTGAAATGAAGGGCCCTACAAGTCCTTAAAGTTCGTAATTTTCCTATTTGATTAACATTGTTAAGGAAATTTATTGATTTTCAAATATACAGCTGTAAAAGTGTAAATATTGGACATAAGCGAAAGTACTATCAATGAATACAAAAATACGTTTTTGTATTCATTGGTACTATCTACCTTTTCAAACAAAAGAGTTTTTTGTTAAAGGGGGGGGGGGGGGTAGCGAAATAGTAGTTTTCATTACTAGGAGCAAAAGTGGGTCTTTTTGGTGCGCAGTCTTTAAAAGTTTTTAAAAACGATTAAGAGAATAGAGACACTTTTGCTCCGAAAAAAATCGTGGATTTAAAAAATAAAAAAATCGTGGACAAAAAATCGATGTTTTAAGAAAATCGATTTTTTTATCGACGCTTTTAAACTGATTGTAAGTTATACCAGAAAGTAAAAATATAACCAACAAATATTTAATTAATACTATTAATATGACAGTATTTGTAGTCAATGGTCACACCTTTGATTATCATTGGTTTTGTAGATAAAGTCAATGATTAACTTATATATCCTCTACGCATGTAAGGAATGCACTACATGATTTGGTTTGAAATAAAATAGAGTTATGAAAATAAACCATTATTTGTTTATTGAGAAGATATATTAGATCGTAGACTAAAACAAAATTATTTAAATTACCGTACTTCAAATGCTGTAAGAGCTAAAAATTGCATATAACATCGCAAGACTGGAATAAACACAGTTTTTGTTTTAAGCTATAGAATTGGAACATGTATTGGAAAGCTAGATAAACACAAATTCATATAAGGTCAATGGAGTCGGGAATTTATACGTGTTTTAACGTCATTCAAGGACTAACTTATTAAAATATTTAATTTTACAGTAAAAATTATTTTACTATCGTTGGTTGCCGATCTTGAACAGAACCGTAACAAGTCTTCGGTAACCAAGTCTCTATTTTTCAATTAAAATTTAATAATAGCAAATTTTAACAAAATCAAAATGGTTGTAATGCGTTTCCCGTTGGAATAAATAAATAAATAAATAAAGGAATAACCCTATTTTTAACTGTTTTTTATAAAAGGTATGATAGAGTATACATATACTTTACATGATATTTTGGCCGATGCGAAATGAGTGTAGCGATAGTCATGTCATAGCAACAATCACGGCCATCTCTATTCTCTAGTAAACTCTACTGGAAATGGCCTTGCACCAATACGATATACAGCCACTACTAAGTTATTTGACTTTGATATTTGGCTCTAATGCAACAAATTTTGTAAATTTAAAGCCAAACTAAGGTGAGGAGTAAAAAACGCAATTCTTTGTCTTTTACGCGATCGATTTTAAAATCGATATTTTTAGTAGGAAAAATCGATCTCCAAAAAATATCGTCTTGAAAAAATCGATGTATCGAATGGTAAAAATCGATTTTTCCGAAAAATCGATTTTATTTTGCCATCACTAATGAGCGGACAGAATTGAACGACTCTTTTGAACGACTCTCCTCCACGAACGGTTCTTTTATAACTAGTGGGAATTTTCAAACTTTGGCCTTTCCCGCGCTAATTTATGAACAGTGGGACTGTTTCAACTTTATATCTAATGGTACGAATAAACATTTATAACTAGTGGGACGATTTTGTCCCTCTAGTTATAAAACTCAATTTATAACAAACGGGACGATTTGAGAAATATTTATAACCAGTGGGAATATTTAAACTTTTCATTTTCCCGCCAGTTTTTATAACTAGTGGGAACGTTTCGTTTTTATAACTAGTGGGACTGTTTTCGAGTTTATAACCAGTGGGATTATGACCAATAAGACCTCGCCAAAATAGGATTTACATGTTAATCTTATGGGAAATCAACAAAACCCTGTATCTCGCTTATTTATGGGCATAACTTGATATAATTTGGTATGTACATTCACTAGGTAATATTTAACTGATATTTGCTTACAAAAGCCATACAAAACCTACATACTCACCCCATAAAGTTTTTATAGGGAAAATTAAAAAATGCTGAATATTGATAGAAATTGATATTTACCTTAACTAACCATTACATTTCCTTACAACTTACATTTTCTTATGACATCCCATAACAGCAAACCTACATACTCATTCCCATGGTGTCTATTGGGAAAATACAAAATCTCAAATTTCTTTGGAAATTCGCTGAGTACGCAGGTGCGCTGCGACGGGGGTATTTATTTACTTGATTGTTCTTATATTTGATTGATTATTTTCAATCAAATATTCTTATATTTCTTATATTTGATATAATATAAGAATATTCTTATAATATTCTTATATTTGATTGATTATATGTTTATAATAATGTTCATACAATTTTTTACCCGAAGGAATATATTGAATTTTTAATACATTTTCATAATTTGTTTTTTGCATTTAATTTATTTATTTAAGGAATTTTCCATATAACTTTTCAGACTTTTTGAATAAAAATTATATATTGATTATTTAATTTCGTGTTTTGTTGAGTTTGAGTTTTCCTCCTTATGAAACGATACCCTATTCTAAGAGTACGATATAGACTGTTGCAATCCTGAATCAATAATCAATTACATTTATAATAGTCATATAAACTTTTTTAGCAAAAATAAATGATATTTCTTAAAATATTTTATTCACACAATTTTTTTGGGGTATTTCGTTTGATCAATGATTCAAAAGTAAAAATAAAAATTTATTTACTATTATTATAGAAAAAACATTTTACATGATGAAAATATAAAATACAAATGGGTTCAAACTACAAATAAAATTCAATGTTGATTTATAGATTTAGTATAGAACAGAAATTTTAAATTGAACTGTAAATATAAGTTTATGGTTTGTCAAAAGTGGAATATTTCCTAAAAAGGAAAGTTCTGTGAAGTCGATTTCAAAATTATTTAAAAGTGATGTATTTCAATTAATGTAAATACGTATACTGTTTATTTTATAAATATTATTGTTGACGTTAATTTTAGACACAGTACAACACGCCACTTGTGGGTAATGAAAAGAAAACCAGTTAAGATTGGGTCCTAAGAGTCAACAATCAAAACGGGCCATCGGTGATTTCTTACCAAACTGCCAAACTGTTGGTCCGGGCTTTCTACTAAAACAGTGTTGATTTTGTTTGTTTCTTTCTTTTTTAGCCCAGTAAAACAATAAAAATGAAAATGAAAAGTAATATTTACATCTATTTTTGTTCCACTGAATTTGGTCTGTACAATTATTAAGATTACCAGGTAAATAACTAATTTCTGGGTGATAAAAATATTGGTAAGAATACCTTTGGATGATTTTGCAAATATTATTTGTAATCTAACAATAATTACCATTACAATTACCTCGCCAGGTCATAACCCAACTGGTAAAACACCATTTCATTTTCATTAATATCATTATTCATTTAAATTTTTAAATTCACTTTTAAATAATAAAAAATGCATTTTCCACAAAAATACTAGAAAAGTAGGAATACAGAAATTGCATAAGCATAGTTATTTCAACATAAATAAATCTAAACTGTTAAAGTAGATGAGAGTATGAAGTTACTTAATATAATATCAAAGATACTACAAGGTATGAAAATGGAACAATGCTTGAAAGTGAAACTGTTAACATCAAAGATGATCTCCTCTTAGATTTGGGTGATAATTTGCTTAATGAATCAGAGATTTACTTTAAAACATTGTTTTGTACATTAAAATATTTGTGGACAAATTTCGAATAGGCCTAAATGGCAAGACACATTTATATAAATGTAAAAAAAAAAAAATAAAAAATAAAAAAAACCTTTGCTCAAAATACCTCGTAGCCTAAATGATCAAACCGATAGTGGGATAGTATTAAAATTGTTGATAACCCCATAAATCCTAGTTGTGGCTACCATAATGCGTGTTCAGTGTAAGACCGATTTAATCTACTGATTATTTGGCGTTTAAGCACTTCATTTCATTCATAGCGAGCATCGACCATTATCACCTGTACTGATTTATGGGCTGATGGGAATCATGGCTCCGACTCATTGTCCAAAGTGTGTTGTTTGCACAAAGGGATGGTGATTCCATGATAGATGGGCCTGATCCTAGATTATAGACTATTGTAGAGTTGATAGTGTATAGTGATATTTAAATTAGTTATGAAGCGTATTTGTTTTACTTTTCTAAGTACAACATTAAATGTTTAGGAATATTAGGGTTTCAATTATGTAAATTGAAAGTGCATTTCCAAGTAATTTGCACATTTTAGTTCATATTGCACCCACATGCGCTACGATCACCAAACAAGTTGCAAAAACAATGCAATGCCTTCAAAATATCATTTAAAACCGTATTTCACGTGTTTTGGTGCTTACATTCTTTTTGCAAATTCACTCTTCTTTAATATAAAATATTCATAAAAACTTGTACTTATAGATTTGCTTCTCCTCATTATCTCCCTTCATTTTTTATCTTAAGTTTGGTTAAGGAAGTTATTTTCGAGAATTATCTCTTTTTGAGGCAAACGTTGAGATTCCCACAGTGTATTCAATGGAAAGAAAATGGATTATGGAGAAAATGGATACTCATAAACAACAACAAGTAATCGCGTTTATAAAAACCCATTTTTTATCATTTAGTTAACTTTATTATTTCATACTTTTCATCAGTCGACATTTATTTCAATAATGATTAGAAAAAGTTCCAATAAAAGATTCACTGAGAAATTATGCATTGATGGTCAAGATTTAACTATTAAACCCAACCAACTGATCAACATCGACCTCTAAAGGGCCAGCATTTTTGATTCATGATCTACAACTATGGCTGGTGGTTGTGAGAGTGTTTGGTATAGGATCTGAGTAATCAAAGTGACCAAAGAGCTGTAAGATTCGTGAAGGTTTTTTTTTTTGAAAATTCCTTCTATTGTTTTTGAGTTTAAATATTTGAATTACAATCAATTTATATTTTGTTTTTCATATAATTCATATTATTTACTTTTACGTACTATAATCATAAACGAAACATATTTGTTCTTTTCTTGTCCCTAGACGATACAAGGTTTATCGACAATAATATGATGAATAAAGATTAAAAGGACCAATACCAAGTAAAACAAAACCAAAACTACTACCATAGTGGTTAATGACAGTTTACTAAATGTAGAGTTAACTCTACCAAATAAATCAAAAGTACAGGGTGAGTCTCTTAAAGTGTTCCAACAGCTAACTTTTTTATTCTATATCTGGACGAATGCTTCTTATGGGGGACCCCCTTTACTTTTTTATTTTTCTTTCATTTATGTATTCCACTTTTCAAAATTTCCCGCCATTTTCCCAATATGGCGGCCGACTTTAAAATTTTAATATGGAACACCCTAAATTTTATGGTGTTTCTGAAATTTTCATGAGAATTTAATACGATTTTACTCTTTGCTATTTTTCTCTAAACCTACCGGTTAGGGAGCTAGATGCAATTGAAGTTCATTTTTAGCTCCGAATAACATGGGGCAAACTTTATCTGAACTTATCTCCGAACCATTCATTAAAATAAAAAATACTCAAGAACAAAAATGTCTTAAATTGATAGTTTAAGAACATTTCACTCATAAAAATTATCATTAATTCATAAATTAACTTACTTCCAATATATCGGGCAAAAAAAATGTTTCGAAATTTTTTTCGTTATTATGAAAAATGTGTTCTTATTTAACATCAATTTAAGTCATTTTTATTCCTGAGTATTTTTTATTTTAATTAATGGTTTCAGAGATATGAGCAGATAAAGTTTGCCCCATGTTATTCTTATGGAATTAAAGATGTAATTTAATTGCCTCTAGCTCCCTAACCGTTAGGTTTAGAGAAAAATGGCAAAGAATATAAGGGTCTTAAAACCACATGAATATCTTAAAAACACCATAAAATGTAGGGTGTTCCATAAGAAATTGTAAAGTTTTCCGCCATATTGGATAAATGGCATGAAATTTTGAAAAGCGAAATACATACCTGAAAGCAAAATAAAAAAGTAAAGGTGGTCCCCCATAAGAAATATACTTTTAGATATAAAATAAAAAGGCTAGCTATTGGACCACTTTAAGAAACTCACCCTATATAGAACCACTATTGGAAACAGTATTTTTACATAACTTATTTGCTTAATAAACACAGTTTTCAAACGTCTAACTAATACAGAACTACTTCAAAGTAGAGTCCCTTGAGTATCATTTCCCTCGAGGTCACACAATATTTGTTAGCTTCCAAGAAAGTTATTATAGTTTAAAGGGTAAAGGTAATTTACGTACAGAAAACAAATTATTTTTACATTATCGCTTTTTATTTTTGAACCACAATAAATTCGGCTTTCCAAAACTAATTACCTTTTTAAATGACGTATCATGTCTAAAATGAGATGCCCAAAGGACTGTTCGAACTAATAAAAAAGATTACGTGTCGTTATTAATGATGTACTTTTCACAATGAAACCTTTTATACTCTCATCGTTATTAATGATGTATTTTTACATCATTAATACATAATGCAAACTTTTATACTCTCACTCAAAATACTAACATTATTATAAACCTTCAATTACAGCTGAACGGAGGCGTAAAGGAAGAATTATAAGCTTCTTCTAGAAAAATCTAATTTCCTCCCAGTTTGCGTTATCAAAGTAAAAGTTTAAATCAAAAAGACAGGAAAACAGGTAAGTAATGTGATTTCCGGCGAATAAAGTACTCGGGATGATGTGATTCATCCGGTCAACTTTGATAGGAAATTTAATTTCGGTTTAAAACCTTATAAACCTGATTTTTCAATTCCCTAAGTACATCAAACTACACAAAACAAATATTTACCCCACGCTGGACTATCAAACAAATTTTTATAATTCATTTCCACGGTACTTACGTTAAAATCAAATAATTTATCTGTATCGAGTTGCTCAATTTCACAATTAAGAAAGATTCTTTTTTTTCTATTTCCTTATACCATGTTAGAGTTTAGACGTTAAAAGGAGTCCATACCTCTCTATTTATATAAAAATCAGGATTGGAAAAAATTCTTATATGAACTTGAATAAAGACACAATTTACGTGGATCAAACAGGATATTTTATTGAAAATGAAAATGTAGATTTGAGAAATGTTAAATAGTTGTTTTTAACGAATTTTCCTATTGCGAAAACTCATTTAAATAGGCTATATATTTTATAATTTTGTATAATTATTCTTATTGTATAATTTTTTATGTTAACCGGATATATTATAACTTTTATTCTTTGTTCACATGCTCAAGTGATTTTGTTATATAATTTAATTATATGTATTGATGAATACATTTTTATATTTAGCCTTATATGCTTTCGTATGAAGGTTTTGTTTTATGTTCTTAAAATAATAAAAATAGTTAAGTGTCGACACGACAGTTTAATTATTCCTTTCAATTTCTGCAATACTAATATAATGGTTGATTCTACTTAGAGTCTTATATTAGCAAACCTATGTAGGCCTACATTCTTCTTAGAACCAGTGCTTTGTCTCATGTTAGTAGCTTAATATTTTCATGCAGGTGTTGGAACTGTCGACAAAATTACGAAATAATAGGCCCATCCAGGGACGGGACATATGTAGTGACATTAGTGGCCACCGCCCGTGACAGGCGACAACTGCTTCGCACCTCCTAGTAGTCATTTGGACTTCTCTTCACACCTGCTGCTTGGTTTAGGGTTATTGTTCATTGTAAATACAGAATAATAGAGAAGAAAAATATATGTGATTTTTAATTAGGTTACTAAAATGTATCAGATATAAAAATCCCAAGTTTATTGGTTAAAGTAGTACAATATACTTTCTATATATTATTAAATCTTACTTGTTTACAGCACTTACAATTTTCTATAGGCATGCAGAAGAAAAGTAATGAGGATAAGACAACTCAAAAGGAATAACCTTCCAAACTTTTACAGAGTTCCTTGAAAAACTATCGGCAGACTAAAAAATATTCGAATTAAATAAATCAGGGCAATGATTTAACCAAAAATATTTTTTTATGATTTTGAAAATTTTACTCAAACCCATTCAATATAGACTTTTAATTTCCAAATAGAATTTTAAGTCATGACATACGTATACGAGAACTTGGCTCAATCAAGCAGTAACATAACAAAATTATTTTTGTATTAGTTACGATTGATTATATAGTATTAGTGAACAAAGAATAATGCTCATATACGAACAAACTTACACACTCATAATTAATTGTAAAACGTTTGCAACAATGCCATCGTTGACTTTTTAGAATCTATCACATATAGGCCTAATACCTTTCATGCTGTAAATTTAATAGTAGTTTTCAAAATTAACTACTATACTTTCTTTCAAATACTTTTAAACAGGGAGTGAAAAATCATCAAAGATTATTAGTGTGTGGACAAAATTTATTGGAGAAATCAACCATAAACTGTAGATTACCCTACTCAATTAGATTATATTTTCACGACATAATAACAAGTAGGTAACAAAGAATATGACAAAACCAGTGGCGAATGAGAGCACGATTGATTGCAGAGAGGACGAAGGGGTGGATAGATTTGAGGGTCATTATAGAGAACGTCGTGCGCCCGTCAACCGTCAACCCTAGTGGAGTATGACATAGCAAATGGAGTGAGGAGAAGAGTCATAGAGTCGAGAGGCAGTGCGGTGTCACAGCGTGAGAAATGCGCTGATGATTCATAAATAGCCTATATGTAGCAGCTCTCCTAAGGAACAAAGATCGGAGTTGAAAGAGTAAAGGACGTGGACGTGGATAGAAATAATAACCATAAAGTATGTAAGTTTATGACGTATTAAAATTAAATGTAAAACTTTAAATGGAAATCATAGTTTTGTAAAGGAGTATTATATCATATAATTATGAACCAAAATGAGGGTTAAGGGAAAACATTTTTTATGAGAATCAATTTTTCACTTCTATTTGTACTGCAATAGTACAATTGTAACTAAATAACGTAGATACATCCAGAAAAAATTATTTCATACACATAAAGTGATGGCTTGGTTATAAAAAAGTTTAAATATGATTCATCATGTCTAAAACCTTACATAAATTACATAATATCCTATGTTAAGATTAAAATAAGACTGGTTTTAAATTATTATTTTAAATTATTAACCTAATATGATCGTCTTTGAATGTTTTGTCAGTATAATTTATTTTAATTTAGTTTTATGTAGTACGACGTATGGTCTATTTTACAGTTATGTACTTACCAGCTAAAACCCGTTGATTCTTTGAATTATAAATAGACCAATTAACAATTTTGATTGGACTTTCCTTAATGTTCTACTAAATATTTAATTCATATACTTTTGAAAATATTAAGGCTTTCCTTATATTCTTACATAAATATTTTTTATTTTACTATTGCATTTACTTTCTCATATTTTTACTTCGATTTCCATGAATTACGTAAATCATTGTCGTATTAGTTACTGCTTATTATATAGCACCACACTTGATGGAGCTCAGTCACGTGTTTTACCACTTAACCATTCCCGCCAACCTGGTATAGACAGATGGTCACGTGGTACAGGTGGTCACGTGATGTAAATCGGTGGGCGGGGCTCCGTTACGGACTACGGGCTCAACCCCTTCACGGTGTTATATATGAATCCGTGGCACGATTACCTGAATATTGTATTGGGTTTAGTCATTTATTGTGTTTGGTCACCGTAGTTAATGTGTGAAGTTAGCATTGATTTTACAAGGAAAGATATGTGAAGGAATATATAAATCACAAAATATCTATTAGGGGGAGCAAATTATAATCATATTAATAGACACGTTGTGATTTCCTCACTCTGCTGTATATACAGGGTGAACAACTTAACTGTGCCACCATTGGCATATCCTAAACTATGAGATTTAGAGAAAACTTTAAATGGGGAACATCACCTATTTTTTTAAGATGATAAAAAATATGAATTCTATTTCCTTCTAAATAGCCGCCATTTTCCAATATGGCGGCCAAAATTAAAATTTCTTATAGAACACCCTATATTTTATGGTGTTTTTGGAATGTACATGTAATTTTAAGACATTTTTCTCTAAACCTAATGATTATTGAGCTACAGGTAATTAAAGTTCATTTTTAGTTCCATAAGAATAACATAGGACAAACTTTATCTGTCCATATCTCCGAGACCATTCAGTAAAATAAAAAATACTCAAGAATAAAAATGTCTTAGACTTATGTTTGAAGAACATTTCACACATAAAAATTATCATTTACGCATAAAATAACTTATTTTCAATATGGCGGTCAAAAAATGAAATTTGTAGCAAATTGGTGTTATTATGAAAAAAATTGCATTAAAACATCAGTTTAAGACATTTTTATTCTTGGGTATTTTTTATTTTACTGAATGGTCTCGGAGATGTGAGCAGATAAAGTTTGTCCCATGTTATTCTTATGGATCTAAAAATAAACTTTAATTACCTGTAGCTCAATAATCGTTAGGTTTAGAGAAAAATGTCAAAGAATAAAATGTCTTAAAATTACATGTACATTCCAAAAGCAACATAAAATATAGGTTGTTCCATAAGAAATTTTAATGTTGGCCGCCATATTGGAAAATGGCGGCTATTTAGAAGAAAATAGAATTCATATTTTTTATCATCTTAAAAATATAGATGATGTTCCCCATTTAAAGTTTTCTCTAAATCTCATAGTTTAGGATATGCCAATGGTGGCACACTTAAGTTGTTCACCCTGTATATTATCCATTTTATAGTTTTTTGGGATATCATTTGTAGAGCCTAAAATGATTTTTATTAATCGAAATAGGCAAACTCATATGTTAAAATGGTATATGTCATAGTAATAATAATGTAAAACATAATAATGTATATAGTATTTAATACCAACATAGTATACTATCATTTTATAAACATAAACATCACACCTGTAATGTTAGAGGCTAATATTAAATTAAAAACTCACATCCAATTAGAAAAGAGATATAATTACTTTGAATAACATCAAATAGGACGTAGGATTGTAGGAGGACGACATGCTGTCGAGGACTAAATAACCGTGAGAATACAGTATACTTAAAAAGCTTGACATGCGACTGTTACAACTGTAGTCACAAGCCAGGCTAGTGGAGGGGTGAAAACTATAGTGCCATTCGGGTTGACATTGACGGAACTACTGTGGGACTTATTTCCTACTTCAGCTAACTTATAACTTGGACTCTGATTTTGGATCCGTAGTTAAAACGTTTTAAAATTATTAGCTGAAATATTTTAATCTGCATTTGCCCACTTCATTCGCTCTGCATCTGCATTCGACATTTGTCAAACTTGTAATACAAGACCATTTGATTCAACTCGTCGTCATTGGGCACTTAAGCAATATTTAGGACGGAAACTGGATTTTCCCAGTCATGGGAATAGTTTCAATTGATTCTTCGTGGCCCCAAACCCCATGTAAAAAATCCAAAATTCTAGCTTAGAAAAAATATTTTTGTTCAAACAGTTCTTGTTTTAGAGTGTAAAATCTTACAGATTGAAGGTGATAAATTACGCAAAAAAGGGCGTCATAAAAACGTTATTATTTAACACAACGATCAATATTTTCCGTTTCCATTAAAATGTTTGGGTGTTGTGCATACACTGATCGAGGTTAGTCTTGGATTTTAACAGTAATACCACCGTAAATATCATGATTTCATATTATTAAAAAACAAAATAACACTACAACAAATTATCAATTCTATAATAAATATTGGTCAAAACTGCCAGAAATTAAAACAAAATCTCCCAAACAATTTTTTAATTTGATAAGATAATATTTTTCCAACTTTAAACCGATCTGAATGTTTGTGGAAAAGCTATTTATTACGTTGTCACCCGGGATGCACACAGAGTCACCCGCCGAGCGCTTCCTGCCACCAGGTGGGCCCAAACAAAGCGGCCTAATAAAGCAATTATTGCGCTCACAATTGGTCCTCAGAGGCGAAACAATCGGGAGGTTCCATTGAGCGGCGCGTGCGAGTGAGTGCGTCGGCCGCCGCGAGAGGTCGCCGCGGTCGCGCTTCCGGCGAGCAATTGGGGTCCCACGGGGCGGCGTGTCGGGGCTTGATTATTAAATGTAACAGTCAATCACTGAAGTTTATTTAAGAGGAAGAAGAGTAGAGCATGAAAAAATGAAGATATTAATGGTAGGGGTAGGTGAATGGTATCACACACTTACTCCTCGATTAGTTTATATTTCCTCCACTTTACCAAATTTAGAAATTGACAAGAACAAAAATTTGTCCTCCTTTTTCAAAGCTTGTGTGCATTGTAGGAGAAACCCGCGCGTACTATTAGAAAGTTAGGCCTAGTATTTTGTAGATCAGCAGAATCCCATTATGATAATTTACATCGTCCAACAGGACCATTATTACTTTAAAAGTTTGCTGTTAATCTAATGGAAACACTATGATTGAATCATTATATTTTGCCGGTTATGTTATTAAACATGCTAGAAAATAGAAAGAACAGATGTTTCAGTTATGGAATATTTTAAAACAAATTCAGTCCAGATAAACTGAATGTTGGTCAATTTTTATCAGTAAATGATCTGTATAATTAATAGCCAAGCATGTTTCATTCCCTCCTTTTTCTTAACTTGTATGCATCATATGAGAAATCCGCGTCTACCGTTAGAAAGCTTGAATACAGTTAATGAGCAGAATTACATTATAAATCACATCGGCCCCCAGGGCTAACCCCTACAGGTTTTCAATGTTTCAATGTTAATCTTATGCGAGAAGAATAATTAACTGAATCAATAGAATATGGTTTAGTTTCAAATACTAGCAAAGAGGAAGCACAGATGTTTTAGTTATGAAACATTTGAAAACTAATTGGCTCAAGATTAACTGAACTTTTTGTCGAACTTCGACCAGTGGGCGATCCCTAGTAATCAATACACGTATCAAAATAATAATAATTTATTGTTACTATTCTTGATTCCTCTGAAGCAACTTGGAACGCCATGAATTTTCGCTATTTAATTTTTATAGTTGTTTATTGACGATAAACGTCTACTTGGAAATTATTACTATAAATAGAATCATGACTTTTTTGGAAAGGCTTAAATTGAAAACAAATTAATAAAGAGAATAGTGATCTTTTGAAATAACTCGTTTCTAGGTTATTATGGTTGTTTCCCAGATAATATATTTAATAATTTATCTTTATCATAGCGCTTTGACTTTAATTCATTGAGATTTACAACGAACACACTAATAAATAAAACAAAACTATGCTTTGTGGTTAATTGAAAACTTTTTTACAGACTAAATTTTGTCAACCACTTTGTAAACAGGGAAAAAATAAATCCCAATCGACTTGGTGACTGCGAGTGCCCTCCAGGCTTTACGAGACCCAAGCGCGCTCCAGCGAGAGAGGGGACAGAGCCGACCAAATGACGCTAATTGTTCTGTCCAAACCCAGATTACTGAACAATCCAACTTTGATCCTGCCACAAAAGATCAGGGACTTTTCCCTATAACGGAACCACTCTAGTGTTTGCCCTCACGGAACGGTCTGAGGGCCCTAATGAGAAGAATCTCTCTAAACGACGCAGTTTTGTCCAAGTGGCTCTTTGTGCTCAGTATAATCTCTCTTGGGTGGACGGATCTGCTATTTCTTATTGGCCATGTGTCTCATGTTAAAATGTGTACTATCACTTTTCGTTTTCGGTAAATTTTAGCTAGGTTAGAATTAAAAAAAAATTAAAAACCATTAGAGAACGTTTTGATGGAAGGAGGAGGTTGATTAGAAGCTTAGAATAATAATAGTCATTCGAAAACCTCAATCCATAACAATTAGAACAATTCAGACATTCATTAAAGGTAATTATTATCCTATTATATCTTTTTAAAGGATTTTTAGGACTATTCCCCTAAATTTTTCTCTTTTACTACTTTTGAAATCATTTGGGAGTTCTTTTGGGAATATTGACACAACAAAAGTACTTCTGAATATAAATCATAACTGTGTAAATAAACTTATCAATGAATTTATAAAAACGTATTGTTTAATTCATCTGTATTAACTGTGATTAATCAAATTAAAGAAAACTATTGATTCATATCAGCTTGCAACTTCATACTTAATACATTTTTTATATGATGTGCCTTCTTCTATATTAATTAGATAAATTCTGTCCTGCGATTCTCTTTTCCCGTATTTTGAAATGTTATGATTCACGTGAATGAAGCGCTTATCTGAATTCAGACACCATCGAGTAATATATTTACAAAAGAAATAACCTACAATCCATGAGCTTTTTAGTTAGACTACGAAAATTGTCTAATGTGCTTGTTCTAACAAAAGTTATGTTAGTTTCTCTATTTTCACACTCTACTGCTATATTAAAACAACTTTCTCACAATACCATATGATTTCACACATGATGGCTATTATGGGTTAGTTCAATTTGTCGGCACGTGTGAAGTAGAGCGCTGCTCACCACATGAAGTCGCAACAACCTACAGCGCGCACGCGTCGCCCTACGGCCAATTTGTTCTGCGATGAGTCACTTGTCATTGAAAAGTTAAATGTAAGTCTTTTTAAAAGTAACACTGCGCAGCTTGGTACCAAAACTATTGAACGCACATGTATAAAATACTGAATTGATGAAAAAGATTCAGGGATATTTTCTCACACCGATAAAAACTGCTTAGATGTCCCCCAAATCAGAGCATTAGCAGACTGCGACTCTAGTATTATCTTTTGTAACAATTTATCAAACACGTATTTCACCGAAGAGTTTTTAGATTATGTTAAAATATTAAGTTTCAACACCACAAAATAAAGGATGAACTAAAAAGGGCGAACGTTCCAATTATTAACGTAATCGTTCATATTAATGAAAATGCATTCACCCGTTCAATCAGGATTACCACTGCTGCAATCAGAGGGATTAAATATAATGCTGTAAAAATTGGCCAATTTGTCACCAAAAATGAATACAAATTGACGGCTGTCCATGCGGCGCCCAAATCCCCTGACGTGCACATATTGGTTCCAACGTAGCGCCGCACCGATGAAAACATATTTCATAACACCACGTACATTTTAGTTACAATGGTATTAATATTAAATCAAACCTATAAATTGTAAGTTTTTATCGTAAGAAAAATTTAGTCAAATATAAAACTAAAACCATGTTACGATTTTACAAGGTAACAGGTCGGTAGTAAACTTTTATAAACTTAAATGTCAACCAAGGTAAACTACTTGGTTTTTTAATAAAATGTTTGAGAATAACAATAAATTAAGATTAATTCAAGGGTTTCATTTTAAGTTTAAAGAAATTTGTAACCTGTTTTGTATAGGATTAAACAAAATAACTTTACCTCACATTATCTCAAAAAATTTGTGAATTGGGGAGCTGAGTGGAGCTCGCCTTTGAATCTGAATTTTGCCGGTTCTATCCCGATAAAAGTTAGTGATTTTTTATAGTTCGAAACTGGCCCCAGCTGCCTTTGGTCATCGGGCTATTATTAATGACCCTTACAAATTTTGGATCATTTGTGGAATTGGGATTTGGTGTGGAAAACAGCTGATATTTGTCAGTAACAAAGCTACACCTCATCTGAGCCATAACAATCATCGTATTGTCGGGAGATGACTTGTTGGCCACTGAGGGGGTTGGGGGGCGAGGGAAAATTTACATCCGAAACCTACCCGTCATTTAGTTAACTAAGGAATTAAAACAAACTTAGATTGTACTATTCTACATAAAAACATTTTGATAAAAAAAGTAAACAATTATTTTTGTTGACGAACCAGCTAGTCTAGTTCAATGTTGAGTAAAACAGCTGACTGCAGAATAGAAGAAAACATCGTAGGGATGCTGAATGTTTTTGGTTTTGTTGATAGCTTAACATATGGTGGAATTAAAAAAACCAAAAACAAAAAGCAAATTGTTTTGGCCAATGGCATGCTTCAGCTTCCCCCTCACCCCGCAACCCCCTCACTGGCCAACAAGTCATCTCCGGACAGTACTCACCCCTTCAGTCAACCTTAAACCACGCACCACAGAGTGCTTCTGTGTTTCAAATAAAGTCACTAAAGACTCCAAAACACTTTCAAAACTAACCATTTATGATTGTGTAATTTTTAACAAACAACTTCATTCCTTGTTTTCCAAATATTATAGTTATCACCTATTCTACATCACAGATAATATAATTTCGGGTCTTTAAAAATGTATACATAATTGTAATTTTGGTAGTCATTATTAGCCGATTTACCCTTGTTTTATTCCAACGGTACTCATATTACAATGTCAACCTGAGGAAATTTTTACCTGCAGGTGATCTTGTTCGCAACGGTCATTCGCCTCAACTTAATATACCTAAATGTAATCATGTGTTCAAATGTCGCTTTCATAATAATAACATGATAACTTTGAAGACGTTTGGGGCGGAACGGTATGGAGATTTTGAGGATGGATAATAATCTATATTAAATATTTCTGGATTTTTCACGTCAAGATCTGTCAATAAAATAAGGGTTTTGACATCTAATAATGCTTAAACAGTTTGTATTGTATCCGACATTAAATCTTGCTTCCATTTAAACCATAATAATTTAATCTTTAACCAAACTGTAATAGTCCATATATATAGTTTATTAATCTATCATTAATTCGGTATGCCACTTTATGAGACCTATCTTGTCACTTTAATCAATAAATAGTTTTCCACCCCTCAATTTTTCACACCCTTAAATAAATAAGATTGAGATAAAACTAATTGTTTCGAAAAGTACTCCAAAATGACAGGAATATCTACAGTCGCTTCGCTCAAGTCACCTGACCCGTGATAAGTCCGCTGCACTTGTCTTCTTTACCCTCACAACATTGCCTCTATTAATCACGTTGCAAGTTGTTACAGTTTTTACCAGAGCGCAGCTCATGTCTCTGACTCACTCTCGGCTCCCTTGGGGGTCCGCTGGTATATTTAGCTCACACGTGCATCGACATCACAAAACCCAACCATTTAAACACGTTTATGGGTCACCCTTGAATTATGGCTGGGCAGTTACGTAGGCCCACTTTACATTTTTATAGATTACTGATTTTTCAAATTGGAAAATCACACATGTTTAAATAGCTCCCCCCCCCCCCCCAATATTATTATAAATATCTTAATAAAAAAGTTTAATGATGAAAGTTATCCCTATCTCAACCCAGTTAACAATAATGACAGATTAAAATTTGAACCATTACAAACAAATTTTGTAGTGAGCCCTTTTTGATCAGCTCCTATTCTTCACAGGATTGATATAGAGACGTCAACCTAACGCCTTTCTTCTTATTGTTTAACTTTTTACATCACCAAAAGCGGGTTGCTATTTAAATTTTTTACTTACTCCTTGACCCCAAATATTGGGAGAGGGGGTTAAAAATTTGTCATTTTGGGAATCCTAGTACATTAGGTTTAAAACACAATATACTTCTACTCAAACCCAATTGTCTCGATTGACTGTTCGCCAGAAACACAATTTCTCCCGTAACTCTACCAGGACACTCCAAGTAACTGTTGGTTTGCTAATAGCCCGTCCGATATAGACAAGGGGATGTTACATCCCCTTCCCCTCCCCCTCCCCCATCACATGCAAGTGGACCGACCAAACAGCCTCCCCTGAGAGGTATCCGGTGACCAGCCCTGGTACTGGTGTTCAATAATCATATTACATGTGTCCACATTAAGTGATTAACGTCAAATATTTGGTGTTTGATCTTAGGCAATAGACGATTATGTTACATTCTATATTTTGCTTCATAGTAGGCCTAATTAGACATTAATTTTCAAAATTTGTTGCAAAATATTAGTTTTGGGAGGAAGTTGGTTTGAGAGATTTATTTCTCTAGGTTCTTAGTACCATTTTTTACAATTATCATCTAAAAGTTTAATAAAACGGCAAACTTCCCTATTTAACTTCCAACTTCCTTTAAATATTTTTTATTTTTTTACAATTAAAAAGACATTTATAAATTATTGAATATTTATAGTTTAGCAATTATCATAATTTAATTGTTAAATAAAAAAGTAAGTAATTTTTGGAACAACAACTTAAATTGATTACAAAATAGCGTTTTCATTTAAGCTGATTATGATAAATTTTTATAAATAGTATCCAATGATAAAAAACCTCTAAAATCATCCAAAAGTATTTAATTTAAATTTTTTATGGATTCTTCTCAACTTTTTACGAAGGGAATTGTGCAGCCCAATGCACTGCTTTTATCAAAAGTATACCTGCACCTGGTGATCAAACCTTGCTCCATGGTAATTTACCGAGTTACTTTGTATGAAAATGTAATTTTATAGAAATCATGTTACAACATATTAGTATTTCATCAATCGATCTTCATCAACAATTCTACAACTTCTAGAAGAGATGTTGAGATTTGGTGGTTGTTATTTTAAGTCCAAATTAGCTAGGGTTACGTGATTGTTTTTATGCCAATTTGTCTTAGAGCCTAAAAACTCATATAAATTTTAGAATTAATGTAGAGATGTTTGATCTAGATAATTCACACAAAAACCGTTAATGACAACAGAACAAAACAACTCCCTGGTCCTGATATTAAACATATACAATGTTACTTGTACACAATGTACATTGTTATTAATATGTTTAATAACAAAGTCCTGGTCCCTGGTATGAGCTATGCAGCACTCACTGCGGCTGTTTTTCTAGCAATGTGAGAAAATAGTCGACATAGTGAATAAGTCAACACTATTACTATTTACAACGGGCTGAATCCTCTTTAACTTAACTTTCTATTGCATTACAGAATTTAATTAAAGAAATCACAAGAATTGAGAAAATCTACATTGTTGTTGGCGTGGCCCATTTTGGTTAAAAGTTCCCTATATATACAACCCATTTTCGCAATAAGCTTGTTACCTATACTGGAGGTAAAAACTTTTAAATTTTGTCTCTTTTAAAAAGGTGTTTTTAACATGTGTAGCATTCTGCATAAAATTTGTTTTAGTATCACAGAAACACGTTACTAAATTTACACCAAATAATATCTATCACTTTTCCTCGTTCACAGCTGTTTGGAAACCCATGCGCAAACATTAGTGTTCTATTTTAATATTTGTTAACATTCGTTGTTGTGTCAATGCCAATCTGATAACTCATAAAAACACGTCAAAACATTTTCAAACTTGTTTTTGTACAGGAAAATGCATTTTCCTGGGGTTTAGTTACTGAACTTATTTTTGTACCAAAATACACATAAATACAAAGTTGAAGCAAAGTCTACCTGCTTTATCCAATCCCAATGTTATTTAAATGGGAAACTTTGAGATTTCAATGGTGGATAGCGATTTTTATTTTCAGACCGACTCTCGTCAGTTTTTGGCGAAAACAACTACAGACCAAGCCTTATCTAACGACACCAAAAACTTGAAAATCGGTTATAAATTGTAAGACAAGTTCTTAACACAGAAAAAGCCCCTAGCGTATTAAATAAGTATAGATTCAGCTATAGATTTTAACATGTGTTTGGTCGTTTTACTATCAACAGCTGTTTTATTTAGCAATTCAATGTAAACCGTTTCTCATGTTAATCTTATGGGCGAAAAAGGAGCTTTAAGGTCTTCTCGTGGGATTCAAAATTAAAATATCAAACATCTAAAACCTTATTGCTACTAACAACTAAAACTACGAACTGAGACGAATCTTATGACTTCTCAAACATTGAATTCCGTCCAGAAATAAGGGAGGAGTAGTGTTAATAAAACGGCTTCACGTATTATATATATACTAGTGGCTCATAGGGGCAAAAGCCCCTAATCATAAAATTAAAAAATAGCATGAACCATAGTGGATCACCAATTCTTTACTATGAAAGAATTTATTTTAACAGTACCGTTTGAACAGGCTATTCGCCTCCAAAGCACTCTTTACAATCCTGTACTATTAGGAAACCCGTTTGAATATGCTTCATTTTGTCTGTTGTTAAACTTATATCGTTCTTTGAAAAATATGTTTTGCAAGAAATCATAGTCCCTTTATCTATGACGGCTTTTTAATATAACATAGAAAATTGGCAATGAGAAAAAAAAACCATGACGGATGTTCAGCGCCCATTTCAGAGTCAAACTACCTTCCAATCAAAAACATTTCATTGTCTTGTTTGTCCTAAAATTGAATAGATCTTATTCATAAATTGTTGATCTTATTCATATCTTATTGAATAAATCTTACCTTATGAATACCTCCTGTCAATTTTTTATTTTTGTTTATTCACGAAGTTTAAACACAGCCGCTCAAAATAGATCATCTTTACTCCCTGTTAATATTCGTCCCTCCAAATCAAAATTCATGATTTTGTGTAAACAAAGCAGATTTTTTAAAATCACTATATATGGAGAATCTTTTAGAAGAACCTTTCACAAAATAATCTTTCTTAAATATCTTTCTTTCCCATTTGGTTATAAAGTTTTGACCTGCTACTTTTTTATCTAGTATGTAGGACAAACTACTTTTATTTTAACTCTCCTAAAAACTCTACAATCTATGAAATGACCAAAACGTTTTTGAGAAAATTAGGCTAACAGAATACCAACCTTTCGTTGACTAATATACTTTATGTTTTAATTAATGCATCATCGTCACTCAATATGATCATTTGACACTTTTCGTCATAAAGTAAACCCTAACCCTGTTTCAATGTAAATAAGTTAGGCGTTGTTACTCAAACCAAAATTCATCGCCCATTGCGTCCCCATCACGATCAGAATTTATTTCATAATTTGCATACAGGCTCAATTTTTTTTACAATTTAAATTATTATAACATAACACTAAAAAAACGCAATCCATTTTTAATAGTTTGTAAGGTTGGTAACGCTCCTAGTAGAAATTTTAGTTGCACAAAGCCTCAAAACGTCTTATTATAGTATTACCACTCTAGACATATTTTGTCATTTTGTTATTAATAGTTCTTCACTCAATAGACCTATTATCATCCGTCCCTCGTTTTAAAATAAAATCATAACATACGTTTTAATATACACAAAGCAGTAGGGTTTCGAATCCCCAAGAAATTCTTATGGAGGACGTTTTACGATATTTCTTATTTCCTTTTAACTTTATGGATACGCTGATAATTTCCCCTCATGCATGGGACCGAAACCTTTAATTTGAGACCCCGACTATCTTCCTGCGAGCTGCACGATGCTCTCAATTTTACTAAAAAAGTTTCGCACACAGAATTATAGGCTATATATAGATTGCTTCTCTTTTGGGGTGAATTATTTTATCATCTTCACTCAATGTTATCATCTGTGTCTCGTTTTAAAATCAAACCATAACACATGTTTTAATTTACACAAAAGAGACGTTTTTCGAATCCCCATGCTATTCTTATGGAGGACGTTTTACGTGATTTCTCATTTCCTGTTAACATTATGGACACGCCGATAGTTTTCCCTCGTGTATGGGACCGAGACCTTTAATTTGAGACCCCTCCCGCCTTTCTGCCATTTGTGTAACGCTCACAATTTTGCTCAAGAAATTCGGCTTACAGAATTATATATATATATATATATATATATATATATATATATAATATATATATATATATAGATTGGTCATTCATTAAGCCAAACCTCCGTTTGACTGGTCAATTATCATTTTATGCCTCCAGAAGGAATTTTTGCCTCCAAAATGAATTTTTGCCTCCGCGGAGGCATCAAATACTAATCACAAAACTCATGAAAAATCTGCAGCCAGTGCTCATCTCAATTTCTCTCTGAATCAGTAGAGCAGCCATATTGGATTCGTTTGTCAACAATAAGCTGAATGTCTTGATAAAGGTTAGTATGTCATATTGTTGTATTACCTACTTTTAGCACAAGCATAAATTAACTATAGGTTGACTGTGATTATTGTTGAAATTGAGTTAAATTAATTTATTAATCTTAAATTAGTCTGGTACGTATTTACAAGCCTACAGATTACTAGTGTTACACAGATTACAGATTAGTAGTGTTGTTAAAATATTACATTTTCAGAAGTCATAACTAAAGATATGGTTTCTGATATTAAATGATTAGATTTTTTTATGGTAATTCATATCAAACATAACCAAAATATAAACAATTGAATCAATCGATAAAATAAATAAGTCTACATTTGTTTGTTCAATTCATTCCACTAATTAACTTAAAATTAATGTGCTTTGTATTTTAGCGATCAGTGGTTAATGGCCTAGTTTTAGCTTATATTTTATCATCGTCATTGAGAGTATGCATTTGTTACATGTTGTTAAAAATCAAATAATAGGATAACCTAACCTCACAGAGCCCAACAAAACTATTCTAGTTGTGTTAACTATCCAATAAAAGGCAAATATTTAATAAAAACTAGGCCTACCAAATTTATTTTTGATTGTTTTTAGCCAGGCCTACCAAAAGTCAATATGAACATTTTTAGCTAACAATGCAGCATAGCTTTTTATTGGTTGACTTTGTCAACAATGATTGTTCATGCAGGCAAAACTACAATGAAGTTGAATAGGCCTACACAAAAGTAGATAAACGATGTTTTCTTTTACCTGCAAGAAAAAGTCAGAATTATAAAATTAAAATCAAAGTACAGGAATAACTTCCACTGAGAAAAAGTATGAGTTCTGGGATATGTACCGCAAGCTGCTAAGTTGGTTCGATATAGCTAATACAACTTTTATCCGTTGTAAAAATTTATTACTAATATTTTGGATGTTTAAAATTAATATTCTAATATAAATTTATATTCTAATTGACAAAACTTCTGCAACTCTATAATAGGCTACTCAAATGATAATACGCTATAAATCTCTTAGTATGACTAGAACAGATAAATGTTAGCACAGCGACAACGATGAAACTTGTGCCTTATTGTGGCAACATAAGCTGTAGCCTTCTTGTATAGAACAAGTCTGACTTTTTTCTCAGACGCTTTCATTCTGAGTTTGAACTCAGATTAAAACATTTCACAGGTGAGCTTTACCTTAAGATCAGCATTCAGACCTTAATCTCTTAGGTAAAGATAAATTAATTTATCAAGTTGTTGGTCCTAATATGTTTTAATATTCTCTCTCCATTTCTCCTGCAGAAGAATTAACAAATAAATTTTGTTGTTAGTTGTTATAATAGGTAACAATTAGTAGACTACATTATATTGATTTGTTTATTCAGGGTTTGGCTCAAGCTAGCATCTTGGCCACCTCTTCAGCCGAGCCATGCGAGGAAGTCAATACCAGCATCTTTGTACTTTCTTCTACTTTTCATCTTCGTGATTGCCTTCTGAGGTCTTCATGGATCATTGCCGTTTCTTTTTTCAGAAGGTATTTATATATTTCATTGTTTGGTAAGGTATTTATTGTTTTGTAAAGGTAAATGCCCCAAATACCGACACTGTATACCAAATACCAACACAGTCACATTTAATCATTGATTATGATCTCTTTGTCGTCTGAATTGGCTACTTTAAAAGTCAGATGAGTTTCCAATCTATTTTTCTTTAAGAGAGAAGAAGGCCCTTTGTTAGTGCTAGGCAGGGCCGCCGAGAGGGGGGGGGCAGATTGAGCAGATTGCTCTGGGCCGCAATAGATAAAGGGCCTCATCTTCAGGGGGTTTTTCTCCCTACTTACAGAAGTAAAATTTTACCTCTGCATAGGCTATGTACCACCATATATTTCTCAAGACCTATCAAAATCTAACAAAGTAGGCCTATAGCCCATGACCCTAGTACTGATCAGCCTGTATGAGGTTTGAAGCTCTGTGTCAGTGAACAGACTCCGCAGCGCCACGCCGCCACATGCGCTATACCATTTGGCAGCTATACCACCTCAACCAAAATATTTTGCAACCGGTCCTTCACGGCCTCAATTAAAAAAATATTGTCATGTCTGTTTGTTGTTCCAAGTATAAAAGATACAAGAGATACAGTAAATAAAATAAAACTGTCTTTTGGTATGGTTTATTCCATAATTTGATATATATTCTTACTTTACATAAAATTTTGCTCAATATGACTCACATGATCGTTAGGCCTTGGTTAGTTTAGGTAAATATAAGTTTTTAGATACCAGTTTTGTATACTAACTAAGACTGTAGGCTACATCAATAACAACCACTTTTAACACAGTTAGTACTTCATTTAAGAATATGACTTACAGCGTGGTTTGATTTGATTTCAATAAATGTTTTTTACCTTTATTTACTACTAAATTTTCATATTCAAGTAATATGCCATATTCGTATTCTACATGAAATTCCGCGTCATTTGAGTAACGCCATGACATAGTAAAAAATAGTTCATCTGATGGCTTTTCCAACGCTTTTCTTGCAATTCCCGGTTTATTTCAAATTGGATCGAAATAAGTTTTACATATTTGTAATCAGCTTTTAAAACATACCGGTTAATTTGAGTACCCTTTTGACATATTTTTGAATAAAACGGTCACTATCCAGTTTCACACAACTTTGTTATTTATGGACGGATTTTGATAATTCTTGAACATTTGAGTTCAGCTCGGTTTCCCCGTCATTTTGAATACCCACTTAACCCATTTTACTTGAAAAATGTTTTTCCGGTTTTTCAGATTTTCCTGCATTTTCCGACTTTTTCCGTGGAAAAAAACTATCATTTTTAAATTTAGGGCGTAACTTTGGACAGTTTGGAACAGAAAAATTAAATTTTTAAGAGGTAGCACCTAAATGGCTAATTACCAACTCTGCCCTGGGCCAAAAAATTCTCTCGGCGGTCCTGGTGCTAGGAGGTTGAATGTGACATCATTTCAGCTAACAATCTAATTGGTTTCCACTAGGAACATAGAGATCTTCATTGGGGAATAAGAATTTGAATAATTATATGATTAGATTAACTTCTTTATTAGGTAATTGGAAACTAAATACACTAGAACCTCGATAGTTCGACACTTTGTGGACTTAGAGAGAGTCGAACTATCGAAATGTCAAACTATAGGGAGTATATGAGAAATTTTAACTCTGGGAGTACAAAAATCATAATTTGAGTTTAGGAAACACTAAATTTTTAGTGAAACCATAACCTAATTGAACTTTAACCTAAATAAAATTCAAATTATTCGCCAATTTGTTTACATTTTCTCTTTTGTCACACTCCAACATGGACACTATCGGTCATTATTAACATGTTAAGTTGTCATGGACCATGTCGAACTATCAGGAGTGTCGAACTATCGAGGTTGTACTGTACCTAAATACGGTAAGGTTTCTAAATAATATGCTCATTCACGGCTATCATTTGACAGTTTTATGCATAATTATTAAATATTGTTAGATGTTACTGGTTGTGTTATAGTACATAAGTTAACTGATTGCACTCAGAACGAGTATAAATAACTTTTATAATGAAGGAAACTTGAAATACCGTATACACAAAATGTAAAAAATAGGCCTACTTGGATTTGCATTTTTGCTATATTATGTTTAAATTCATATAATAAAGCAATTTCACTGAAGTAATTACTTCCATTATAAAGAATATTCAAATGCCTAGTTGGATCTTTTAGATCAAAATAGCCATATAGAGTATATCACAATTTTGAAAAGTTTTTCACGGTTGCAAGCACTATAAGTATAAGCTGATTAAAAAGTAGGGTTATAACTGATGAGTATAAGATATATTAATACAAACATAAAATATTACGATGAATTATTTTGAAACTTGTTTTAGTATTGAACTTACTGAATTAACATACAATGAAAATCTTGTAATACAAGCTGGGACATTTTACTGTCCATAAAAATCATTGTTTTTATGAGACGATGCCTTTTTTGTGGAAGATATTTACTTTGGGTATTAATTATTACACTTTTGCTATATTTTTTTTAGAAGTTACTTCTACAACAATATTAAATCTTTCATGATTTGGCCATCGCTTATTCTTGTTTGATTAAACAATTAAGATGTGGTCCGAATTATTTAAAATTTTGTATGAAATTAATCAGTGAAGTGAGACGGATTGTAATATGTTGTCCGTTCTGAATCAACAGCAAAAATAAACAATCTAACATAGTTTTATCCCTCGCCACAACTGTGAGTCACGGACACCAGCCGGCATATTACCGTAGGCCTGTGAAAAATATTCATGTTTCAGCTCGTGCCTGAC